>PVKU01007489.1:0-86777 GCA_004027475.1 Anoura caudifer
AGAGCTATTAGAAATATAGATAAAATGGACAACTTCCTGAAAGGCACAAACAACAACAACAAAAAATCACTCAGAAAGAAACAGGTAACCTAATTATCCTTATAACTACAAAAAGAATAGATTTGTTGTTTATAATCTTCCCATGGAGGGACCCCTCCAGGCTCACATAGCATCACTGGTGAATTCTACATATGTTTAAGAAATATATAATATCAATTTTACACAATTTTTTCAGAAAAGTGATGAGAAGAAAACATATCCCATCTTATTTAAGGAATCCAGCAATACCCTGATTACAAAACCAAACAAAGGGTTTACAACATTAAAAAACTACATACTAATATCCCTCATGAACATAAATACAAAGCTTTTTTAAGTATCTAATACTTTAACTAAAATACTTTAGCTATGTTAAATCCAACAATTCAAAAAAAGAAAAAGAAAAAGAAAAGCATCATGATCAAGTGGGGTTTATCCAGGACTGTGAGATTAGTTTCACATTTTAAAATAAATCAATTTAGTTCTCCACATTAAAAGAATTTTTTAAAGGACAGGACATGTGATTATCTCAATAGATGCATAAAAAGCAGTTGACAAAATCCAACTTCCAAATATGTTACAAACCCTCAGCAAACTAGATAAAACTTCTTCAACATGATTAAAGGCATCTATGATGAACCTGCATCTGATACCATAATTAAAGGTGAAAAGGTACAAAAGAAAGTGATACAAGGTCAATATTCAGAAACTAATTGTATTTTCTACGTGGTAACAACAAACAATTGCAAATCTAAATTTGAAAAGCAATACTATTTACAATTGCATTAAAACTATTAAATAAGAATGGAAGATTTGAAAAAGCCAGTATACTGTAAAACACTGCTAAAAATAATTAAGGAAGATATAAATAACTGAAAAGATTTACCTTGTTCATAGACGAGAAGACAATATTGTGAAGATCTCAATTCTGCCTCAAATTATCTCTGGATTCAACACAATAGAACTTAAATCCTGGAAACTGACCAATTAATTTTAACACTGATATGGACAGTGCAGGGCCAGAACTAGCCTGAGATGCTTGCCTAAACTTGTGAGTGAGTCCCTCCTCATTTCTGAGCCTCTGGACCTCACACACCTCACCCGAGTCCCAGCACTATGACAATGTAAAGGACCTAGAAGGGTAAAAGTAAATTTTTTTAGAAAAGAAAGAGGTAGAGAACTTACTTCACTTGACTTCAGAGCTAACTGAAAAGTTATAATTATACAGTGTGGCACTGGTGTGAAGATAGACACATAAGTAAATCGAACAGAACAGAGAGACCAGGAATACAACCAAATATTGAAGACCAATTGATTTTCAGCAAAAAATACAAGGGGGAAAGATGCTATTCTCAACAAGTAGTGCTGGAACAATTAAATATCCATGTGCAAAAATAAAATAAAAATTAATTTCAACCCTTACTTCATACCACATACAAAACTTAACCATCAATAAACACAACAGCATGAACAAATTTCAAAATCATTAGGCTCAATTAAATAAATTAGACAAAAAAAAAGAATGTACTGTATGTTTCGATTGATATAAAATTCTAGAAAATGCAGAGTAATCTATAGTGACAGAAAACAGATCAGAACTTGTGTGAGACTGGGTCAAGAGAGAAACTGATTACATGGAGGCAGCAGGAAGATTGTGTGGGTAATGCAAATGTGCACAATCATGATGGTGGTGATAGTTTCACGGGTGTGTGTGTCAAAACTCCAAATTGTAACTCATCAAAGTCTAAAGTTTTTATAATATCAGTTATACTTCAAAAAGTTTGTAAAATAATAACACTGTAGGCACTGGAGCCAGATTGCCTGGGTTAAAATCCAGAGCACCCTACGTAAAATCACACACCATAAAACCCCCATTGCCCTTCCCCCGCTTTAAACATCTGCTAGGAGCTTGCTTTGGGGCTCATATGCCCTCTCTGTACATCAGTTTGGTGAGCAATGTCTGCCAGCCTGACCTTCAAAAGTCCAGGATCTAAGCACACCTTAACACCACTGCTCATACCACTCCTGGTCCAAGTCACTACCACCTCTAATTCAAGGTCTTAATTTTTCTTTTTTTTTTTTTCCTTTTTTCTCCTTTCCTACCCCAACCCCCACAGTGTATTTTCAACATAGGAGTCAGGGTGAAAATATAATCCAAATCTCATCATTCCTCAGCTCAAAATGCTGCCGTGGCTCCTCAGCTCATTCAGAATAAAAGCCAAAGTCCTCGTGCATCAGAGTCTCCTCGTACTCTCTCTCACCTACTACCACCTTATACTCCAAGCCTTTGTTCAATTATTAGATGTCTGTTCATGCTTTCATACCTAATTATCACCGCACTTCCCAGTCCAAGTAGCTTACTGCTATTACTTCTTTTCATCCCATACAGGACTATGTGGTATGAGCTGAGGCACAAAAACCTAACAAATAATAGAGCCCCTTTTCCTAAAACCAATATATGTGGGAGGAAACAGCATTTTATATTAAACTGAACTATTATGCTAAATTGGAGTTTCCCTTGGAGGACCAAGCTTTAATGATATGAAATTCCATAACGAAGGGCCTGCCTGGCACACATACAGATTGGTCAAGGAAAATGACTGAGAATCGGTTTCTAAAATCTCTCAACCCAAGGAGGCTATAAAAAGTCCAGAAGAGTCAAAATTGAGGAAAAGAGGATTTAGTGGGGAACATTTCTTTGAGGGGAAAGAGAACTTGTGCTTTCCACTCCTGGTGAGATTGAGAAGAGTGCCTGCTCCTTCCCTGCAAGTCCTCAGAGAGGGGCTCACTTCAGAGCCACTGCAGACTCCCACAGAACAGACTCTGGGCCTCGGACAAATAGCATTTCTTGGGTTTAATCATAAACAGACTTTATGTTGTCTTCCATAGCCTTTGACCTTGCTCATTCTTTCTATTGGATGAAAATCAGAGTAACTTTCATGACTTTGCTGTTAATTAACTAAGGTTAATAGAAAATTTTATGTCACTTTGGGTTGCAAAACCAAGCTTTGATTCAAAATTTAAAATGATCTAATCTAATCTAACAACTGGAAGACTTACGTGGCTCAGTGCAGGAAAGTCAATCTTTAAAATACATAAATCAACATGTGTCTCCCACTAAGGCAGTACTGGGCCAGTTCAAAGGCAGTACTACAGGGAGACAACACAGGCTTTAAAATGAGACCAACTTGAGCTTAAAATTCCAACTTGTCTTTGTACAACAGTGATATCTCAGATGTCTTCTGAGCCTCAATTTCATTTTCTATACTCTAGTGTTAATAATACCTCTCTCAGAAGGTTGTGAAAATTAGCCATATAGTAAAACACTAAACTATCTTCAAAGAATATGAGCAAACAAATCACAAAGTTCAAAATAGACAGGATCAATAAATAAATGTTCAAAGTGTTTGACTTGGATAGCAAGCAAAAGAAAAACAAATTAAAACAATGCAGTGAGCTTTTTTTCACCTATAATATTGTGAAAAATGAAAAATGTTGATTATATTCATGTTCACAAGACACAAGAGTGAGATGGAGCAGGCACACTAATAAAGGAGGCCTTTTGAGAGTTCCCATACTTAGAAACAATACTTCTACCATCACGAGCAGTTGGAGAGAGAGCAGCAGATCCAGGTAGAAAGATTGCAGTATTATTTACAATAGCATTAACCAAGCTAGGTTTCAAAAAATTGAGATTAGCATAAATTATGATTCTTCCAATGAGAGACAAATACAAGACCATTAAATATTATCTCAAATACTATTTACTCACATGATAAAATGTTAATGATAATTATTAATTGAAAGCAGTTGGACACAAACTGAACATAACAGGAAAACCTCAACTTGGCAAAATAAATGACATATTCAAGACTCTTTGAAAGGATAATTCATTGTTATATTAATTTGCATTTTGTTCTACTATTGTAGAAGAATCAGAAAGAATTACAGCAATTTTTCTCTGCTTTCCTTCTATCCCTGTCCCTCCTACTCCACCATACCCTCCCCCACACATCCACACAGAGATCAACAACACTCTATGCTCTAGAAAGTTTGTGCTTTTCTTTATCCCAAGAAGAGATTTCCGTTCCATAAACAGGTGGACTGACAATGATGGTTGGCTAAGAGGCTTACAGAATGAAGGTGGTCACAGCAGCCTGAGCAAGGAAGCTTCCAGTTTCAATGGAGAGGGGGCAGAGAGAAGCTGATGGGTTTGTCCCTGCCCTCATACATATTAGCCACAGGGTGCGATGTCAGAGAGGACTGCTGGTGGCCACTTAGGAAGGTTGGGCCCCAAGCATGCCTCTCAAAAAAAACCTGCCATGCCAAGCTTGAGACCCAAAGTAAGTTAAAGCTTCCTGTCTACAGAAATTTTCTATGATTGACCTTGATGACAGTGTAAAACCCAGGAACCTGTACACAACCTTGGTGAGGGCAAGAAGGAAGCAATCCTGTTATAATTGGGATCAGATTTCTTGCAGTCCCTTTAATGGGATTTCACAGACAGATTTAATTGGTTTTGCAATAAGGTCTATAGAGCATGGAAAGCAGCACCAAGCACACAGCAGACACAGCAATGTGGGTCTCCTTACTTCCAAGGGCAACCACACGAGGCGCTGTTCTTCCCATACCCATAGCAAACAAGCACAAATCTGAGGTCAAGAAGGGTGTAGTTCAGACCCTGCTGGCCTCACAAGATGGGTTCTTAAGCAGCGCTTGACCAGGAGTTGCTCCCTGTACCTGGCCAGCAGGAATGCAGGCCTGAGAGTGACAGCCGTAGGCTCCTCAGCCCTCCTCACTTCAGCAGCTGACAAGCAGTCAGTCTCCAGGGCTGCTGGAAATGGCTTCCTAGCTCTGATCACTGACAGTTAGGGATTTCCTCACCCCCTTTTCTGAAACTGCACAATATTCATTTGGGATTTTTCAACCAGCTTTAAAAGACAGGCTGCCCCAGTGCACATAGCATCCTCTGGTTAGAGACAATGAAAAGGAGAACCAAAGCTGAGCCCAAGGTCTCTGTGAGCCCTTCAAAACCATTTAAGACATTTCACAAGAAGTTCTGGTGGCTTGAACTGTCTCCTGCCTCCGTTTCTGCTTCCACATTGAGGTCTGAAAGGACCATCTTTGGGGACTCCACTGGAGGCCTGCTATCCCCCATGCTGCACGTGAAGGCAGCAGGAGTGTGTGTATGTGTGTGTGTGTGTGCGCGCGCGCGCACTTCCTCTCACCTCTCCATACGATGCATGATGATTATGTAGCCTGGCAAAGGAGGTGTAATAACAGGGTAGGAGGCACAGATAATGGGGTCTTTCTGGAACAAGCAGCAAGTTATCTGAATCCATCAGAATCCATTTGTAGGAGGAGCGATGGATAGGAATGCAGAAAGGTAGAGACACTAACCTTTAGTTTTCAGATACATTTGCTGCATGTGGTAATTACAGCTATTTTTAAAACTCCCTAAGTGTCAGCACTCCCTTTCCTGAGCAATTCTATGTCAAAACTCTACAAAACGACAACACACTTGTTGGTAACAATTGACTCACTTCTCAAACAGGGAGTTTGGTTCCACAGCCATGGTAAGGGTCTGTTTGAGCTGTTCTGTCTGCAAGGAGCAGGGATCTGGAGTGGCTCTGACAACCCTTGCCTAGCTGTAGTTTAGTGATCCAGTTTACTGATCCACATGCTTCTAAGCCATGATACCATACGCTCTCTGAGAGTGAGAAACACATCTCTAGAATTCTCCTGACCATCCTTGGTGCCACATAGGTGTTTGGTGCATATGTGATGAATAAAAGGCAGACTGTTAAGAGTTATAAGTCCTGGTTTGGAGACAGGACATAGAGGAAGAAATGAAGGACCAGTGAAGAATCACAGCCTCGGTTCCTGGGGTGATGAAAGAAGGAAAGGTTATGGAAGAAATCAACAGGTAGTGCAGAGTAGGGGATAGTAATTTCAGCTGAGTCTGAAAGGATGTATAAGAGTTTAAAAGGCGGAGACAGGGAGAACTAGGGTACCAGCAAGCCCAAAACACAGAAATGCTGTAATTCATGTTCCTCCAGCTGATGCATCAAGCCATGTTCCAATCCCCCTACACTTCCCATAAAGACATGCGCTGACCTCTTATCAGCTCCTTAAATCTGGGTATGCTTGATTAAATTCCAAAGATAAACATTCCCATAAGATGTTAGTTATTTATTAATAAGACAAGCTATCCTTTAAGAGTACTTGCTGTAAGCCAGACCTCATGTTGGATCCCTTCAGGTAAGTTACCTCGTCTAATCATCACAACTTTCCTGTGAGGTGGCCACCATGAACACTACAGAAAAGGCAAGGAAAATAAGGTTCAAAGAAGGAAGTAAAACAACTGACCCAAAGTCACAGAAGCGGCAAGCAACGGAGCCAACACATATCCATAGTGTGTTCCCAAAGACTGGTCTAAAACAACAGTCCTTCCCTAATTTCTTAGTTATTGGTCCCCAAACCCCTCATCTGTGCAGCAACAAGTACCCTCCCCAGAGGGCACTGAAGAATAATATTACATAACAACTTTCTCATGTATCTATAAGCATGAAAGTTAAATCTCATAGACACATTTCTAGTGAATATAGTTTGTTCTTTTCAAATACTATTCATGTAACAGGTATTAGCTTATTTCTCTGACTTTTTCAGGTTCTTCCACCTTTTCCATAGGAGTTTGTAAAATAACATAAAAGGAATGAATCTAATAATAAAAGTTTTATAATAAGACTTTCTACAACAAGAACTTATTACTACTTGTAAATTATGAGAAATTTCTAATATTGCTGTGTAATATTACACAGTCATGTATTCAGCATTTAGTTAGTGCTGAGTGTGAGGGGGACAGGTAAGAGAGGGGCAGCATGACATAGGGCATATATGAGGTATTTCTTAAATTTGGAGTTACTCAGACCCTGACTCTGCCACTTACTAAGTGACACTGAAAAGTGAATCCATCTCTCCGAGCCTCTGTTTCCTTGCCTGTAAAATGGAACAACATAAGTTGGAGTACCTGGGGACTTGGTCCTCCAACCCTTCCCAGCATCACCTCCTAGGCAATCACATTCCCATGGTGGCAGCACATGACATAAGTGAGCTCCCCCCGTTTGAAGCGGGTTCTTCACTTGGCTTCCATGACTCCGCTCTCTACTAACAATATCACACTCACATTAAATGTAAATTATCTGAGCACTTCCATTAAAAACCAGATTGTTAGAGTAGATAAAATAACTACATCCAAGTATGAAAGGACTTCAATAAACATACTTTAAACATAAAGAAACAAATCAGTTAAAAGTAAAACAATGAAAAAAGAATTATGCTAACACTAATCAAAACAAATCTGTAATAGCTACAGTAATATCAGATAAAATATATTCCCAGCAGAGAATATTTCAGAAGCAGAGGGATAAAGTCATTTCATAATGATAACAGATCAATTAATCAAAAGGACATAAAAATTCTACCCTGGCTGGTGTGGCTCAGTGGGTTGAGCTCCAGCCTGTGAACTAAAGGGTCTCTGGTTTCATTCTCAGTCAGGGCACATGCCTAGGTTGCAGCCAGGTCCCCAGTAGGGGGCATACTAGAGGCAACCACATTGATGTTTCTCTCCCTCTCTCCCTCCCTTCCCCTCTATCTAAAGTAAATACCAATCTTTTTTTAAATCACATAAAAATTCTAAACATTTATGCCTCATAGCAAAGCTTCACAGTATATAAAACAACAACTGATTAAAGCTCAAGGAGAAACAGACAAGCTCGCAATCAAAGCTGACTATTTTGCCTTGGCTGGTGTGGCTCAGTGGATTGAGTGCCGGCCTGTGAACCAAATGGTCATTGCTTCAATTCCCAGTCAGGGCACAAGCCTGGGTTTCCAGCCAGGTCCCCAGTAGGGGGTGCGCTAGAGGCAACCACACATTGATGTTTCACTCCTTCCCTTTTTCCTTCCCTTCCCTTCTAAAAATAAAATAAAATAATAAAAAAATAAAGACTATTTTGATACCTCTCTTAATTACTTATAGAACAAGTAGACAAAAAAAAAATCATCAAGGAGACAAAAGACATAAACAACACCATCAACTAAATTGACCCAATTGACATTTATAAAACAGCAACAGATTACACATCCTTTTCAAATGCATACAAAACATTTATCAAGAATGACAATATACTGGACTTCAAGTCTCTGTGAATTTAAAAGGAATCAAGTAATAGAAACTATTCTCTAACAACTACAATGGAACTAAATTAAAAATCAATAAGAGAAAAATCCCCAAATATTTGGGAACTATGTAACATACTTCTAAACAACCCATGAGTCAAAGAAGAAATCAAGGGGTAATATACAAAGCATTTGGAACTGAATGACAATGAAAACACAACATACCAATATTTGGGGGTTACCATTAAATCCCTTAAGCAGAAGTTTATAGCACAAAAAGCAATAAATAAATGTCTCGAATCAATGATCTCATCCTCTCCTTAAGAAAGACACAGATATAGATGCATCTAAACACAGGAAAGGATGCTCACTATCATTTCTTATTAGAGAAATAAAAATTACAACGAGGTACCATACACACCACTACAATGGCTAATGACAAAAACCCAGATCAAACTAAGTATTGAAGAAGATGTGGAGGAACTGAATTCTCACAGAACTAGAAGTTTCTTAGAAAGTTAAGACACAGTTCTATCATATGACACAGCAACTCTATTTGTAAATATGTCCCCTCCAAAATGAAAGCATATGTCCATACAAAGACTTGTATGTACATGAATGTTCATAGCATCCTCTTTTATGATCATCAAAATCTAGAACAACCCAAATACCCATCAATGGTAAATGGATATTCAAATTGTGGCATATCCATATATTTGAATACTACTTATCAACAAATAGAGAGGAACTATTGCTATGCATTGCAATAGACATGAATCTCAAAATAATTATCTGAAGGAAAACAGCCATAAAAAAATAAAAAAATACATACTATGATTCCATCTACATAAAACTCTACAGAATAAAAATAAATTGTAGTGCCAGAAACAGATGGCCAGGTGAGGCAAGGGGGTAGGATCACAAAAAGACACAGACACTTTGGTGTGTTCCATGTTCACTACCTTCACTATAGTTACAGTCTCATAGGTATACACATGTGTCAAACATAAGTTGTACACTTAAATGTATGCATTTATTGTATGTGAATTAAACTTTAATAAAGCTGTTAATTTTTAAAGTGCAATACAGATAAAGAAAGTGATGCTCAAAAAAGTGCCTGGTTCCATCTAATGTCTGATATATGGCAACCCCAATTATTTGTTTTGAGTTCTCAGCTGGGACTACAGAGGTGGATACGATATGATTTCTGTCCTCAAGGACTCCTCAGAAGGACTAGAGAGAAAAACAAGTAAACAGATTAGAAGAAACATTTTTTGAGTGTTACTAAATTGATTTGCAGACGGTAGATGAACAGGGACTTAATATCCAAACAGAATTGGAATATTCAAAATGAAAGAAAAAAAATTAAATCTTTTCCCTTCCTCTCTTTCTCTATGACCCAAGTAGAGAATTCTTTAAGCTATTTAATTCAGCATTCATCTCACAGTCTTTTTATGTTCAGAGGGCTCTGAAGTCAGCTTGTGAGCAGCCTCATATGTCACGTGGAGGAATCTGAACTCTATCCTATGGGCCCTGACACTCCTCCATCTGCCAACAACCTACTCTAGCAGAGGTGAGCAGGTAACAAGAGAAAAGGCACAGGAGTGTGTTGAAACACAAACACATATGGCAGACAGTGTGCACTGCCTCATCCTTGGAAAGCACTGCTTATATGAGAGACTAAAGATGCCTGCAGGAGACATCTGCTCCTTCTTGCCATTTAAATTATCCACCCTCTTTGATCACAGAATCCTTTTCCCATAAACACCTATGAATTGGCACAACATGTGTTCCCAAACACAATTTGGAGACTGCTGTAGGAAGCCTGGCCAGTGCTTCCCCTGCCCTCCTCCCAGGATACTGCGCTACCTGCCAATGGCCTGCTCCAGGCTGAAGGGAGCAGGCATGTGCCTCAGAGGAAGAGCTTGTACCCCATGGGACTCATAATGCAGGTGCAGGAAAAGGTGGGGCCATGGAACAAGGGTTGCTAACACACCACAGCTGTGGCTCGTGGAGGAGCATCACAGCTTTCTGAGCCCATGAAAGACTGAGGTGGTTATAAATGCCTCTCCCTCCATGTGTAGGCAATTAAACAAACAGCATCAAGGTGAAGAAGCAACACACAGATGCTATAACGGGAGCCTTCACCCAGCACTTCCTCTGTGGCTGAGCCCCTCACACAGGGACTCTCAGGACCTTAGAATTGCTGGGACACAAAGGAGGTTCAGCTCTTACTTACAGGCTGATCAGGGAGTCAAGTGCTTGTATCAGTCCCCAGCACAGCAAAGCGAGTACCTCTAATGGGGGAAATGAAGGAAGACCTCTGGGCAGAAGCAATGTTTAGCAGACCCTTGCAGGAAAGGTATGTCCTTGACAATCAAAGATTCATGAAGTGCATGCCAGGCATAAAAGAAAATTCTGGCAAAGGCCCAGAGTCAGGAGTGGAGAATAAATATAGGAAACAGCAAGTCAGCCATTGCTTGCTGGGATGACCCATTAGTTAGTGGAAGGCTGAGAAGTAAATTAACATGAACAGATGTGGTCAGGACCATCTTGGAGTGGGCTTGAGGCAGACACATGATGAGGGATTTTCTCTATTGGCTAGGGAGGCAACAAGAAGGATGGGACACTTGCCCTAAAATTGGAGCACTGAGTGAGAACCACACTGAGGCAGATGATTCAGATAGAGATGCACTGAGCTCATGGAGGTGGTCATAAGGCCTCTAAGCAGTTGAGTCAGGAAGGCATCTGAAACTCTGGGTCTAAAGCTCAGAGGCAAGGTCTGGAATGGACATGGGATGTGGGGTCATCAACGTATGCTGGAAACAGGGCAGGGATGCTGAGGGCCTGTCAGCTGCGCTTCCTCCCTCCCTGGAACCTACCTACCTACCCCTTGGGCCCCTGCTGAGCCACAGATCATAACTCAGAGCTTCACTTGCTGAGAAAACCTAAGCACTTCATTAGTTATACATATGTTTCTGCAGTGCTTATTAAGCAATTTAAACCATTTCCATCAAAGTGTAATTTGGTTCCATGTTTGGAAGGAGTAGACTAACAACAATGCAAGCTGTCCAACAATGGACAGCTTCAAGTCTGCATCATGGTTGGCTATAGAAGCTGGAAGTTATATACATATTCCATCAAATAATTTCCTCCATAAACTTCCCAGGAGGCCAGACCATGAGATACATGTCTCCTGCCTGGATGCAGAGACTCACAGAAGGCCGTTCCTCTCTTTGTACAGATTCCACCCAGCCCTGAGCACATCTGGGAATCAATGGGCCAGAGAGAGGACTGGCTCACCTGGTATCTGCTAAAGGCCACCCAGGTAGAGAGGCAGCACTCCAACCTAACTGATAATGAGGTTGCAGAAGCAACCTAGCTCATCCAAAGTCAAAGTGAAATAAGCTAGGAGGTAAAAGATAAATACCATATAATCTCACCTTTAACAGGAACCTAATCAACAAAACAAACAAACAAGCATAATATAACTACAGACACTGAAATTGAGAACAGGCTGACAGTCACCAGAGAGGAGAGGGGAGGGAATTTCAGGGGAAAAGGGAAGGGTTTAGAGCAACAAGTATAAAAGACACATGGACAAAAGCTAGGGGGGGTGGAAATGGGAGGGAGCTGGGAAGGGCTGGAGTGGTGGGCTGGGATGGGAGTAGAAGACAGAAAACTGTACAAGAACAATTAAAATAAAAAATTTAAAAAAAAAGTCAAAGCTGTCTGGCCCTGAACTGACAGCTTCTGATGAATGACCCAGAGTGGTCCCCACCATCCCTGAGTCTCTGGTCTTAATTACTGCCACTGTCTTCTCTAGGAGGCCAACTGGAAGTGCTTATCAAAGCAACTTGTGCTACCCTATGTACACCAGTCTGACTTCAAACAAACCTTTTCAAAAATCTACACTTTGCATGGGGCATTGGGGATTCTAGCCCTCTTGACTAATGGTTCAGTTTGCTTTCTCAAGTTCTTTTGAATCTTCCACCCTCCTCCAAGCTAAAATGTAACATAATCAATGAAAATATAGTTTATACCCCAAAGCACTTCTGTTTGCCATCCCCGAAGTGGAGTCCAGAGACCCAAAGAAACAGTGAGGCTCACAGACTCACCAGTCTTTGTACAAATCCAATTTTCCCTTCTCCAAACAAAACAGGCCTGTCATATGCAACACCAATATTCACTAGTGAAGGGAGGCATAGTAAGAAAACCACTTCATAAAGAAAGCAAACAAAAACATGTGCTTTTGAGTGTCTATCTTGAATCCAGGGAAATACATTAAGCAAGACAAATAGAGAGAAGGAAACTGGAGGACAGACCCTGTAAGGACTGAGGCAGGCAGAGACAAAGCTGAGGACCCACTGCAGGTCTCTTTGGGAGAAAACATAAGAGGCCTAGACCTCAGCTCCTCTGAGAAACTGAATTTCCTTTAGTTCTGGAAAAAAAACTGATGGAGTCCCAGTATAGTTGCTGAATCTTAGAGCCACCAAGTGCCTGCACATGACTCTTTTTTTACCACCTTATTTTATCCTAGCCAACAACTGTCCTAAGAGTAACAAGACTTTCGTTTTCAATGTGGCTATGCTATGACAGGAAATGGTCACTGTGAATATAGCTGGCTCCTAAGGACAAGTCTATGTGCAATTTAGAGAACACCTCCATCACTAGCCAGAGGCCACACAGGGGTTGCCGGGATCTGTGGGTTCAAGCTTTGCAAGAGGCCCCTTTGCAGACTTCAAGAATGTCCATATGTGTCCCTGTCAGTGTGCATACCTGAGATCCACTGACTGGCCTTACTGAATTAGACCCTGGCCACCAGTTAAGGATCTTTGCCAAGGCCATGTGCATGATGGTGCCACTTGGTAAAAGGCTTTGGAGCCAGAAAGTCATCATGTAGAATACCAAGATGCACCATTTAATAGCAATATGACCTTGAACATGTGATTTAACCTCTGGAGCTTCCCTTTTCCCATCTGTAAAATGGGGGTGATAATAACTGCCTTCAGGGTTGTTGATAAGGACTAAGGATGATAACAAGTATAGTAAAGTGCCTGGCATATATAATCGATGATCAAGCAATGGTAGCTGCTATCCCTTTATTCCTAAAGAGGAAGGGCCTCCCCATAGGAAAAGAAGCCCAGAAAGAGGGAGGTCCCTTTTGGAGAACACACTCAGCCCCTGGCCCAGGGTGCACTGCTGACAGGTGAGCCTGCTTCAGTGTGGCTCTGATAGGTGTGCTTTCACCTGATTCCTCCTGATGATGTGAAATAAACCCTGGGTTCTAGTGCCCCAGCAATACCCTGGGGGTACCTTACACAGGTCAGTCTGAAATGAACCCCAGCCCTGAAGAGGGATTCAAGAGGGACAGAGGGCCCTGGGGGTGAGATGAGATGTAGAGAAGAGAAAAGGAAACAGGCTAGAAACATGAAAACAGAGCACTTTTAAAGACTGGCAAACAGAGAAACACTGGCTGGCTGTCCAATTTGGAAGAATCACCAAAAGTAAAGCCAGCCGCAGATATTTGCCTTAAGGGACACATGGAACACTGCCCTTCTCCAGAACAAAGAAACTGGACTTTGAAGAACCTATAAAGTAGCTTGCAAAACCCAGAGGATCAAAACTTCCTGAACACAAAGGAGGACTCTACAGGCTCTGAATAATGGGGCGGCGGCTGTCTTCATCCCTTCTCCTAATTACCAGCACAGCCATCAGCAACTCAAGGTTAATGGCCAGCTATTGCACATGTCTCCAATTGGCCTACGGGGACATGGAGCTAATAAGACGTAAATATATGGAGGAAATCCACGACAAGTAGACCTTGCAAGCAGCTACTATCTGATACACCTGTGAAATTATTAAAATAAGCTACCCAAAACTATTCCAGCCATATTAGCACTGAGCTAAAGAAGAAACACCCATCATAAACAAATTACTCGCACAACAAACTTTGCATCTTCTAGGATGAGGCCATCAGAAACTGATCAGTTAATTTAGAAGCAGCCAAAGCCAAGGCCCTGATGAAAGCAGACACCAGAAAACATCTTCTGAAGTCAGCTCTGTTAATTGCCTGCAAGACACCCAGGCTGCCTGGGTCAATGCTTCCTGAATGAATGTGGGAGAAGAGGGGATTCTTCTGTAAAGCTAGGGCGTGGTTACAGGACACACCTGTGTCATGCCTGCCGCATGGAGAAGGCCTGGCTGTAATTAGTGAGAACTGACCAAGCCACCATGGAACTTTGGAGTTGCCATTCCTCTCAGGATCAAACCAGAGGGACAACAAGTCAATGGGAGAGATCTCACCCCCACCAGCTGCACAGGGAACAGGCATACATATATACAGTCACACACCCATACATTCACATGTGCACATGCATGCACACTCTCACACACATATGCATACACTTATCCATACACACTCACACATGCATTTCTATATACATATATGCTCACACACATACTCTTACGTATATGCACTCACACAAAATCACAAAACACACACACCTTTAATCTCCTTCATGAAATGCAACCTCTGTCTCCTCCTCATTCTTTTGCCCCATCCCCTCTGTACCCCATTTTCTAACCTACCCTACTCTCTCCAGCCCCTGACCTGACTGCCTCCAGTCACCCTGCTCACCAAACACCTGATACAACTTCTCTTTGACTTCAGACTTCCTTGTGGACTCAAGTCTAGATTCTTTTACTGATTCACACCTGCTTCAGGTAAGCACCTTGGCAGGTCAAGTCCTAACCTCTCTAACCTCTTATTTGGGCACAGTGGACCCCTGGAATCACTCCAGCACCCCAAGTCAGTATTGGACCTGAAAGGATCACTCCGAGCTTTCCCAAGGGGCAGGGCTCAGGGAAGGCCATGCCCCTTGCCATTCTGAGCTCTTACCTCATTGACAAAGACCCAGTGGCTGTCCTTGGAAGCCAGGTTGGTCTCAACAGCCTGCAGAGAGAAAAAGAAAATGAATGTGAACAGAAGCAAGCCAGAAGCTGGCAGATACACAGGACAACTGTTGAGACAGGGTTTGATAAACATTGTTCCTGGAGAATTTTTTCCTCACAAAACATACTGTCCCCCTGGGGCCATCTCTGGCTGCCTGAGCTACAAGACAAGTCATTTGAATACAGACATATGATTCCAGCTGTTTTTCAGAGCTTTCACACACCAATCCTGAGCAAGGTTAGAAGTGCCAGTTCCTGTGGGCATCACAAGGCCCCAGGCCGGGCACCTCTCCCCTCTGGGAGAATGCCTGTAAACTCCTTTCTTGAGGAGCACTTAGGTGATGTGTCATCATTGCTCGAGGCAAGAGTATCAGAAATCTGGAAGAGGGGGTTACAGTGGCTTTCTAGCCACCTGAATGACTGAATGACACCCAGGAAGACAACAGCTCACAGCTGAGACCCTGAGCTGCCTTCAGTTCTTTAGGACCCAGAGAACTGGATCTTTCTATCCTGGGCAGTAACCCTACCCCTATCATTCTCTCTCATAGCACATTGTTCTATTTCTTTATAGTACCTACCATCCCTGTGCTTGAATAGTTATCAGTTTATTTATTTCTTATTGTCTCCATGAAGTCATCAGCCATGTCTATTTTGGTCACAGTTATGTCCCAGAAACTTAACCATAATTAGCACACAGTAGGTATTCAATAAGTGTTATCGAATGTGTGAATGAAGTGTTGGAGGGCAAGGTGGATAGGACCCGGTAACTTATATTGTTTCTCAGATATTTTTGAGTGCTTTTTTGAAAGAAGTAGAAAGTGTTGGGAACCACCTGCCAGGTTTCAGAAGCCGTAACCCCCCATGGCTAAGGCTGAGTAAAGAGACCTTGGGACCATAAGCCACTAAGGAGACAAAGCTTATTTTCCTGGTAAGGGTGCCGCCTCTGCCCCCTTTTACTTCACCCTGCTTGGCCCTGTGTGGATGACTGGTTAGCCAATGCCAGGTATGATTCCTCAAGGGAGGGATGATGTAAGACAGACATGGTCATGAAGGGACCCTCAGGGAAGGACTTGGGGGCTATAGAAAAAGGGAGTGATGGACCCTTGCCCTTCAGCTTTCACACAGCCTGAGTCCTCATTCTGTCTACAAGAAGTCTCCTAATCTCTTGGCTACCTTACTTCCCCTGCCTGTCTGAAGCCTGAAACAATGCCAGAGGGTGGTGCAGCCCTGGGCAGGAATGGGCAGTTCCCCAGGGTGATCAGGTCTAAGAAAGAATGCATAAAATCCTATGAAACCTGTTTTGCTAAGAATGTCCTCAATTTTCTGGTAAGAGTCCAAGCATGAAATGAGTTTGTTTCCCAAAGTTTTATGTCCCTTTGGCTAACTGACCCTGACTCAGAATAAGCCCTCATAGTTCTTTGAATGTTATCTAATGTTTGATCATTACTGCCTGACAATGAAGAATGAAGAATGAAGACCTTCCTTGAGATAATGCTCCCAGAAAAGCAATAAAAGCCTGTCCAGGCAAGGGTCAAGGTGCTCTCTCACTCAGGGAGTAGCCGTGCTGTCCTTTTTTCTCAACAGGACTTCTGCAGTCCGTGTGAACTTGTTCATCACATCCACAACATATGAATCCTGCTGGAAGGAGTCCGCATCAGAAAGAACTAATAGTTTCCAAGCATGCTCCCATAAAAATACTCATTGTGCATGTGCAAAGCACTCACTTAGCTCCAAACACTGTGCCAGGCCATCTATGAACTTGGCAAAGAGCTATTAGATCATAGCCCTCTTTCATTTTTATTTTTTATACTTTTGTAATGTAATTTTTATTACTCTTTTTATTTGAAAAATAAAGAAAAATAAGAATGTTCAATATCATCTCATAACCCTGCCTCATTTTTAAATGTGCTAAAGTAGTAAAAATGCCCCATTATCCCCCAAATTCACCCCCTAGAGATCATTTGAGGTGTCTCTATCCAGAAATATTTAGTCCCATCTGCAAGTACTATCTATATACACATATCAGACTGATTTTTTTTATTAAAATAGGATCATGAAATACACATCAGGATATAGCTATCATTTTTGACTTATTGATGTATCAAGAATAGTTTTCCTTATCAATATGTAGAGATCTGACTCATCTTTCTTAACAGATGAGGAATTGAGAGGTAAATAGCCTGCCTCCCCAGTGACCAGCCATAGGTGAGACCCATTATTACACAGCACTGTTATTACACAGGGTTCTTTTAGAACCTCACTTACATAAGCAATGGACAAGTTTGTTGACCAACACAATAAGCATGTGGAAATAAGAGCCTAGGGAGTGCCCAGGGAAGCTCTAGCATCACACATCTTTACACCAGCGGTTGTCCCAGGGGGCTTTCCTGGCCATGTCAGGGTGAAGAGTACAGACTCCTTCTCCAGCCTGCAAATGTGAGGATGCCAGCCCCTAAGACAAGTAGAGACAGGAGTCTGTACTAGCCTGGGCACCTCATGGGGTGACATCCCAAGGACACCTCCTGCCTCATTCTATAAATCGGTAAACCAAGCCCTTTCCACAGAAGCTAGGAGGACTTCAGATGCTTAGAAGCAGTGGCAAAGGGAAAGCACCTCAGGGGAGAGTTGTGGCCACCCAGCCCACAGCCTCTCTCCTCTCAACATGCAGACTTTCATGAGTATCTTCAGGAACTCCAAGGCCCAGGGAAGGGGTGGGTGGGGGAGGAAGACATGGACTCACAGTGCTCTGAGAACACTCCAAAGCACCTTGCTGGGCTCTCCTCTGCCTCCTTCCTAACCCCTCAGCACCTCCTTAATCCTCACAGGAGGACACCAGTCACATGCCCATCAAATCTGCACAGGACACAGAGCTGTGAGGAGGCCCTAACATCTCAGAAGCCAGAACACTGAAGTGAATCTGAAAAGAGATGTGGTTTAACAAGGCTGATCTCAATGTCCTAAACTTGTGTCCAGGAGCAGAAGGGTAAATGGGGAGATGAGACTTGAAAGCAATAGTGTTGAATAAAGACCCACGAAAGGCAAAAAGCTACTGGTCCATTCTGCACCCTGAGGGGTTGGCTACTGGGCTTGAAGGAGAACAGTGCAAACTGGAACTGATCATGGAGTGGACAGGGTAAATCAATGGCCAAAGTGACTGGAGCAGCATAGAGGCCAGTTCAGTATAAGTTTCTCTAAACACATAAAGAATTGTCATGTGCAAGAGAGATTGGAATTACTCTTTGCAGCTTTGAAAGTTGATCTAGGATGAAGGCCCCCAATAACCAGGAAGGCAGATATCAGCTCAATGTAAGAGAGAACTTTCTGACTTTCCAAGTCATCCAAGATGGAACGAGCTCCCTCAGGAGTAGCCAAGTCTCATGGGAGGTGCCTAAGTGGAAGGTGAACAGCAGTGCCCTGAAAGGTTTTAAGTATCAGCATGGAGGTTGGTCACTGGTGAGGGCTAAGGCTCCATCACGCACTCACATTCTGCAGCAGTGGTTCTCCAGTCTGGCTGCATGTAGGTTGCTCTGCAAATCTGGCCAGGAGCTTCCTGGGTGTAATCTGAAACCATCCTCTATATGCAGAGGTCAGGAAGAGACTGAAGAAAAGGGAAGACCACTCCAGATTGGTAGACAGCAGATTTAATAAGCAAGGGAAACGTACAAGGCTTGTATTAGGTGGCTGCAGGGACAGTTTCCTACACCTGCCCTCCAGAATCTTAAAAGTTTATTTAGAGGCCTTAACTGGATTGTTATGCACATAGGGGCCTTAACTGGGTTCAGTCATGTACCTAGTCCAGACAGTCTCATCATCACATCGCTATCTCAAGGTCGTGTCCTTGGGCAGCTTCTAGCACTGGGGAGGCAAGCAGAATGTACATTCCAAGCAGAGGAGAGGGAATAGGAAGCCTGGGTGTAGCTCACAGTTCAAACCAACAGTTACATCTTCTGGATGACCTTCCCCAACAATCTAAGGCACAGGTGACAAACACAATGCCCGAGGGCCGAATACGGCCCTCCACCTTGTTTTATCTGGCACGGCACCTTGTTTCTACCCAGCAGCAGCGCCGAGCTCTCGCGTAACTGTTAAGGAGTAGTTACATTTATTCAGTCCTAAAATTACATTCAGCCCTTTGAAGGCAACCGCAAGGCTGACGTGGCCCCCAGTGAAAATGAGTTTGTCACCCCTGATGTCAAGGCTTCCTGGGGGGCTTTTTAAAATGTGGACACCTCAGCCCCAGTCCTAGGAATCCTAAATCACTGAGAATGGTGATCCTGTGATGTTTCAGAGCCCCAACCATCTCTCTTGACCTTCAGGACTGGGAATCCTGCTCCGGAATGTGTAAGAAATCTGCAGATGTGGGTGCACTTGTGCAGGTGACAGAGGTCCTCTGTATGTCCCCACAGGAACCAGCAGCACAGAGACCTTAGTTGTGGGCACTTGCTGGTTGTGAGCAGGTGGGAGCCCTGGCTAATCTAAGGAATCTTCCCACCTAGTCTCAGACTCATGCACAGAGAATACTGATGAAGAGAATTGATCAGAAAACCCCACAGGACAACTGGCCAACTTTTCTGTCCTACTTTCTCTCACCAGTTAAGCATCAGCTAATTTGTTAAGCCTCTTTTCCCCAGGTGGAGATAAATAGCACTTGGCTGCAGCTTTTTCCAAAGGGTGCAACTCACACAGCAGCTAAGATGGATGGTGAGAAGCAGCTACTGCAGATTAAGTAAGAATACCCCTCACTCCCTTCCTAATTACCTAAGAGCTGCCAGCTCTGTGAGAAGAGGCCAGCAGGCAGTGCTGCCCCTCGAAGAGGCCCAGGACCAAATTGCCCCTCGAAGTATTGTTGTTTCCCTGTTTCTCCCCA
Source organism: Anoura caudifer (assembly GCA_004027475.1). Taxonomy (NCBI): domain Eukaryota; kingdom Metazoa; phylum Chordata; class Mammalia; order Chiroptera; family Phyllostomidae; genus Anoura; species Anoura caudifer. The sequence goes on from PVKU01007489.1 coordinate 20,039, forward strand.
ACCATGAGGTACTCAGAGGCCAATACTTCCTTTCCCTCTCAGAGTGAGCAATGTAAGGAGAAAGGAGGCAGGCAGAACATGTCAAATCCCAGTTTGGCCATTGCTTAGCTGAGTGTTCCTGGGTGAGCCATTCCACCTTTCACAGCAGCAGTTCCTTGCCTAAAAGGCGGTCCAATGCCAACAGTGCTATCGCTGCGCTGCCCCTTCCTTCAATTCCCACTAGGATCCTTGAGCACACTGGCTCTGTATGCTCATTCCCAATGGCAGACACCCACGGGTCAGGCTGCCAGAGCCTGCTTGGCATTCATGGTACCTGGAAAGCTACAACCCTAACCAAGCACTGAGGGCACCACACACACAAATCCCGGCTGTCCTGTTCCCAAAGGGGACAGCTCTGTGTGCAGGCTTAGCAGTTTCCAGAATCCCTCTGTAGGACAAGCCAAAACTGCTTCCTTGACCTTGTTCACTCCCTGGCTTCCCTCATGTCCCTGTTGCATGTCTTTACCTCCTGCTGTCTTCCTTTCATCCTGTGGGTAACTTCTTAATAAATTCTCACCTCCAAATCTGCTTCTGCAACCCAACATGGTACAAACACCCCCCACCTTGGGGTTATTGTGAGAACTAGAAATTAAATGTAAACTTCCTGCACTACAGATGAATGGTTAATGGGAAGGTCTTCCTGTTCCTTCCACTCACATCTCCTACCTGGTTGGCATTTGATCGTCTCTTTTGAATGTATAGAAGTGCATAATCTCTCCTTTCTTCCTCCATTCAACAGACTAGGCCCGCCACACACTAGTATGAGCCTGTTTCACTTTCGCTTGGCCTAAAGGAATAGTAAATGGAGTAGAAAACAGCCTCCACATGGAAGCCTTCCAGCCACATTACTGAGGATTTATTTTACAAAGAGCAAATGCCACCAATTATTTATGTATGTGTTAATTTTTGGCCACTTAGCTAGGCACGCCTCTCCCAACACTGGTAGCCTTGAGATAACAGAAGGCCTATTAACAGTTAGGATCTTTTTAAAACCCAAGCCCTAACATTTCAGAACTCCCCTCCCCAACCCAACCCCCACAGTGGAGCCCAGGGTCTGACATTCTCTCAAGGGCAGATATGGAGCTAAGTTTAAAGACCCACTGCTATTTTAGCAACAACATGCTACTTAGGAAAAATGTCCTCTGTGCCTTGTCACCCTCGGAAGCATGAGGGAATGTGATGCCCCACCCTCCACTTGTAGGCAAGGGAAGTAACTGGCTACAAGGCGATGGTTGATTTGAGGAGCCTGTTTACAAGTAAATAAGAAAAGCAACCACCATGGGGCCTGAGTTTCAAAAGTTACGCCAGTATCACCAGGAAACCATGGTTATCACCAAACTAGCTCAGGCCACTCCAGATCCTGGGGCCTGCCTTCTTGGGAAAAAAACCCTCAAGATTCTAGTGCAGCTAATTCTGTTCACCCCAGCCTTATCTCCAGAACATCCCGGAGCATTGCTTTCACAGGAAAACTGCCATAATGCTCTCCCCATTCTGTGGCTCCTACTTTTGGGGCCATCATACTCCTAGGTCCCATTGGGGAATCGGACTCTATGCAAATCTCTTTTCCAGATTCTTCTCCCAGACCCTTCCTAGAATACAGCCTCTTAATCAAGTACGGGTTATCTCTTTCCACCTCAACCATTGCTCTGGAAGCTGTGTAGCTTCCAAACCCATCTCTGGGGAGTGCAAAGAAGGCTCTTTTGCTGAGGAAGATCTGAGCCTGCCACCCAGGAGTCCAGAGAAGGTGCTGGCAGGAAAAGGCTGGAGGTGAGGGCTAGTCCAGGATGGTTCAATCACTGGCACTGAACAGGTCCAACTGCAGACCCTGAGCTAAGCCTTCTGCACATGATACTTCACTGGGCCCTCACAACAGCCACAGATATGAGCCTACAGTTGGAAAAATTTGCCCAAAGTCACCCCGCAGGTTATTGCAACAAGGTAGCACAATGCAGCCTTTCGGAGGCAAAGCCCATGCATTTTCTAATGCTTCATACCAATGTGGAGCTTAGAGAAGACAAACTCACACACTGCATTTTTGGTAAATAGTTAATGCAAAACAGTAAGGGCTGAGCTGGAAAGCAATGCAGACAGTGGTGAGGCCTGGACGGTGGACCTGGGGAGCCCCAGATGCTTCTGTAAAGTCAGATCCTGGATTCTGGGGTCAGATGCTGCCACCACCCTCCAACCCCCCAGAACCCCTGGGTCGGTTGGTCCTCTGGTTGCTGAAAGATTTCTGTACATGTAGAGCAGCCTTCACTCCCTCCGTAAGAGGTGAGTTCCTCGAGGGCTAAGGCCTGGTCTAGTTATCACACAGACCCAGCGCCAGGCAGAGTGAACTTCGAAAGATGTCTATGGAATGAACAAGTAGATGGATTAACACTCCCACATATTTCCTGATGCTGAGTATGAGAAAGGCCAGGGACATAAACAGGAAGCTCCACACAGTGAAAAGGGTTACTGGCATACAGGCAGTCTTGCTGTGCACAGTACCGTATTTATGAAAACCCACCCAGATGGGACTGTGTCCTCGCTTTGCACGGCTTCAGTAAGCACTTGATTTTCAGTTAACACTACGTCATGCAAAGTAAGTACTGCCTATATTTGAAAATAGCACTCTTTCCTATACATCTGAGAGAACTTGAAGCTGAAACAAAGTGAACTTGAAAGGTGGATGAATGCAAGATATTATGATCTTTTGGAAGCTGATAAAAACATGGTCAAATTTTAGAGTTTTTCTATCAGGATGTAATAATTGTTTCTTCATTTGTGCTGAGTGCTAAACCTCCTGATACAAGTTCCCATATATCCCGCTTAACAACAATGTAAGTTCTGAACTGGTTTGGTCAGTCGATAGCATTTAAAAAAGTATTACCATAACTGGAGAGAGAGTGTTCATCATTAGATTTTTTTGACATTGGCTTTGACCTCAGAGAAACTATTATGTTGCTACTGAAAAAAGAAAGTATAATTAATTAAATGCATAGAAAAATCTGATAGATCTGAACAATTTCTAGTCAATCAGTAGAACTCCCTAGCCTTAGTCCTATCTATTTACCAAATTTAAGATAAACAGCTCTTCCAAACCACCTTCCACTTTGTGCAGAGGGCAGAAGTTCCCATTCATAGCCTCTGGGGAATGAAGATTCATTACACATCATTTGTGGATCCTTCAGATGAAATGGAGACAGGTTCCAGGGCCATGCAGAAGGTGCAATTTACTGTAATAAAAAGTGAGAATATGCTACATGTGGACAATTTATGAAGAAACATTAATATGGGCAGAAAAATGAAATGGAGTCTGCTCACAGGCATGATCCATTTAATGAGATCAACTCAGAGAAGTGCAGCCAGGCAGTGCCAATGATATCACCTGATGGATACTTGGATTTTAACCAATGGCAGATAATTTCCCTGCCACCTGGAGAGCACAGAGGCCAAATAAGTCTCTCCGTGTTCTCACTCTTACAGACGCCTAGGTGTCTCCTGACGGAAGGCCACAGGAGCCAGCTTCTCTATCCCATCTTGTCTCACACAGGAGAAATGCATTCCTGGCCCTTGGCCCCATGGATGCTACCACACAATCCCTTTTGAAGATCATGATATATAATAAAACGAATCACTTCTGAGCCTATTTACACCCTGCTCTGGTTTGGCAAGAGCAGTCGCCAACCTCTGCAGTGGGCTGTGGACAATCTGGAGGACGACATGGTCCTCCAGAGGGCAGAGGACACAGCTCTTGGATGACAGGTGGCTGTGCTGAGCCACTTCTCATACACTCTGCTGTTCAACTCCAGCTTCAAGTGGTTTTTCAGATACAAGCATAGCAAGTCCAAAACTGACTAGAAAAATTTTCTTATCCCTCCCACCAGTATTTGTACATATATACTGGAGCTTGAGAAGGAGCTGCCTGCAACCAAAGACCGGCTCTGGGGATCCACAGCATCATAAGCTGATGAAGGAGGGGGTGGGCACCATTTAGGGCAGAAAAGTCCCTCTCAGCACTTCTGGGTCACACAAGGCTCCACAGGCCCGCCTCCATGTGTGGCTGTCAGCCCAGGGACCCAGACCCACAGTGGGATGTCCCTCGGGGGAACTACACTGCCTAGGCTACTCAATTAAAGCATCAGCAGCATTCAAGATTAACATTGTAACCCCCTCAAATCATCAAAACCAGGCAAGCCATGGCTGCACATAGATCTAATTCCTTTCTTCACCCTAAATTGTTTTTAAAAGATGGAAGCATCTGAATTCTTTTTGAGGCAATAAAGTTGAAAGGAGCAATTCTTTACCTAGCTGATAAGAGCTGCTGGGTATAATTTGTATTCTTTTTTATGAGTCTGACTCTCTAGAAAATGGAATAGAAAGAAAAATATCTTCTTTTCAACTCTGGAGACAAGCATTAGAGGAGTTTCCTGGCTCAGTAATTGTCAGGAAAGGAGTCCCTGATGTGTGACATGGGAAAGCAGGGAAGCACCCTGCACTGGAGGACCAGGGACGGGGAGGGGGGGATGCACAGAGGCTCACCTGGGTGCTCAGCTTGGGACTCTGGCTCCACTGAAAATGACCAAGAGAGGCCATGGCTGGAGCTCTGAGGTCTTGGAGAATAAGGAGGAAAAATATTGCAAACTCAGTGAAATGGGAAGAGAGGGAAAGAAACTTCCTTAGAATCCACAGTATAAGTTGTCTTACAGCCTTTAAGAGAGCTTCCCTCCAAGTGCAAAGCAAAACCTGTGTGTAGTTGGGATGCAGACCTGAGAATGGCCAGCAGCTGAGTTTTTGCCCAAAGCCCTCTGGGCCCAATAGTAAAGTAATGTGACCCCAAACTCAGCTGCTGGGAGGGGAAGAAGCAGAAGCCCAATACTCATGTGCTTTGTGCTCAGGGCATGGCCCAACTGCCCACTCTCCATCCCCACGAGCCTGCCTCCAACTGTGGCTGGCCTAGAAAGGCCCTGCCCATGGATAGCATTGCTGGGCATGAAACCTGTGAACACAGGACTTCCAGGATCAGTGTCTGGGGTAGAAAGAGCAGGAAGGCAACTCACCACCAACCATGTCTTACAACCTGCTTTGCCAGCTGTCCCACCAGGAGGAGGCTCACTGGGGGTCTCAGTCCCTCCCCTGTATCCATTCAGCATAGATTTGATGCTTCTTTTTTTTTGGGGGGGGGGGGCAGGGGAGAAAAGCAGTATAAAGTTTATTTGCCACTCATGATCTTCAAAAAGGTGATTCAAAATGAGGCAAACTTTTTTTCTCAGCAAATTATCACATGTTCTCCCACTTTTTTTAAATTTTATTTTAATTGTTTTTCTTGTACAGTTTTCTGTCTTTTACTCCCATCCCAGCCCAGCACCCCAGCCCTTCCAAGCTCCCTCCCGTTCCACCCCTCCCCTAGTTTTTGTCCATGTGTTTTTCATACTTGTTGTTCCAAACCCTTCCCCTTTTCCCCTGAAATTCCCTCCCCTCTCTGTTCTACTGACTGTCAGCCTGTTCTCAATTTCAGTGTCTTTGGTTATATTATGCTTATTTGTTTGTTTTGTTGATTACGTTTCTGTTAAATGTGAGATCATATGGTATTTGTCTTTCACTGCCTGGCTTATTTCACTTAGCATAATGCTCTCCAGTTCCATTCATGCTGTCGCAAAGGGTAGGAGGGTAGGAGCTGCTTCTTCTTGATTCTCCTCTCTAGCACTAGGTTGGTTGTAGGCCAGTGGTAGGGCAAGTTCTGATTAATGCCAGTATGGCTGTGCAGAGTCCAGGGAAAGGGCCACTAAAACAAATCTTTGGGCTGGAAAAGAACCCAGCCCCATAGGCCACTGAAGGAATTTACAACATCTAGAGAAAGAGCAAGGCATGAGGGAGGCCCAAGGGAGAATGACAGGCTTCTCTGACTCATCTACTTTGAAAACTATGGGATTAAAAAGTCAAAGAAGCAGGTGTCACACTCAGGAAAAGCCAGCAGGATGGAGACAAAAGCAGGACCCACTCACCCATTTAACAAGCATGCCATGGGCTCCTACAAGCTGCTGAGTACTATGCACAAAGCAGGACATGGAGGTAAGGCAACCTTGGGCCCTGTCCTCCAGTAAATCTAGCCTACTAAGAGAGAGAGACCCATAGAGAGAGAATTCTACTGGGTAAAGGGAGAAAGTGCAGTGATATGATGTACTTAGCAAATCAGGAGCCAGACACCAACTGTTCTGCAGAGTAGAAGTCCCCATGTTGGAGATGGCCAGGGGTGGGACAGTAGGGTCTCCAAGTCTAATGTAACAGCATGTGTAAGCTTGGAGGTGAGAAAGGGCATTAGGTTGGGGAATGGTGGATGGGGAACAGCATGTGAATAAGGATTTGGTTCTATTAGATGGCAAAAACAATTATAATCAAAATCAACTATAAAGATTTCTTATTGTTATAAGAAATGGATAAAGTATAGGACAGAAAATATAATTTGTGTAAAGAGCCCCATATCTGTTCCTCTAATCCTTATTAATCAATGTTTCTCTATGGCCCTAAATTAGAACTTCATTTTCTTTCCTGAGTATATGGAGTAAATATACTCAAGTACCTTGCTCCCTATCCTGTCCCGATAGGTCACTGTTCTATCCAAAGAGTCAGACCAGACAGCTTTAGAGCCTCTTCCTACCTTGCAAGTTAAGGTGCAAAGTGCATGGTCATATCTGCCTTCTGCATTTCTATTCCCACCCTGAGGACACTACCACTAAAGTCTTCAGGATACTACAGGCTGCATCCACTCCAAATTCATAATTTGAAGTCCCAATCCTCAATACCTCATCATGTGACTGTATTTAGAGCTAAGGTTTATAAAGTGGTGTTAAGTTAAAATGAGGCCATTAAAGTAGGCTTACTCCAATGTGACTGTTGCTGCAAGAGTGAGAGACACTAGGGAAGTATGGTCACAGAGAAAATGCCATGTGAGGGCACAGAGACAACACCATCAATAAGCCAAGGAGAAAGCCCTCACACACACACACACACACACACACACACACACACACACACACACACATCAATCCTGCCAACACCTTGATCTTGAATTTCTAGCCCCCAGAACTATGAAACAGTAAATTTCTTTTGTTTAACACAACCAATCTATGGAAACTCTAGTACATTAATACAGGATATGCTAAAGGTTCTGTTTAAAAAAAGGGAGAGAGAGAGAGAGCCCTCACCAGTGGGGCTCAATTGGTAGAGTGTCATCCTATAAACCAAAAGGTGTGGGTTCAGTTGCTGGTCAGAGCATATGCCTCACTTGTGGCTTTAGTCCCTGTCAGGGTGTGTACAAGAGACAAGAGGCAACTTTTGATTGATGTTTTTCTCACATCGATGTTTCCCTCTCTCCTGCCCTTCCCCTTTCAGACCCCCCCCAAAAAAATTCAATGACTATGTCCTCAGATGAAAATAATTTTTTAAAAAGGAATAAGAATATGTGGTCATAAGCTTTATGATACATGGCATTTACATCCCTACCCTGAAGAATCACAAACCACACTAACAGGAAAGCCCTCATATCACAGAAAATTATTGAATTTGGCTAAATCCAGTATTTACCAAACTTATCTCCCAGACTATTGTTTCTTTGTTCAAGGAAAACATTGATATTTTACAAGACACTAAGTTTACAACAGAGCAGTGTCGGATGAATGGCACTTCAGGCTTCAGTGGCCCAGGACAGAAAGTTCAGATGGGAAGTGTATGGTCAGATCTGGAATTCACATAGGTAAGATTAACCACAGGGAGGAGAATTTCACAAGTGTGAGTTTAGGAGATAAGTAGAAAGCAATTACAGTGGTTCAAGAAGTAGTGATGAAGTCCAAAGAAGAGTGACTAGGCTGGAGAGGAGGGGAAGGAGTTTAAAATATTTAGAAGAAAAACACTGGCAGGATATGCTCATCAGTGAAAACCAAGTGAGCTGTGGAGATAAAGGAATCTGACATGACTGCTACATGAAAGGCTAAATGAGGAAGATGATGAATTCCAGTGTAACTTCCTGTGTAGCAGGAAGTTGGAGGAAAAAGTCTTAGAAGTTTGGGAGAGAGGAGTAATCATGGGAAGAAATCAGAATAAAGCAATGACTTAGCTCAGACGAAAGGTGAAGGTGAGCACACAACACAAGGCAGATTCCACAGCATCAAGGTAGCCTAGAGGGCCCATCTTCCAATGTAAGAATTGGTGATAGCTGTTTTCATCTACAGACACACGCAAGTAGGACCAGTGACATGGGAAGCCTGGGAGCCAGGCAGAATGACAGGAAGACAGGAACTTCTCCACTTTCACCTTTGGACCACTATTGCTTCTAGGGTGCAGGCCAATCCACCACACCCGAGGGACAGCAGAGGACATACCCAGCTGTCTCATTTTCAATCCCCAAGGATGTATTTTTTTAATTATTAGTTGTATGTACATGCATATGCATACCCACACACTCACACATATGCCCCTACCTTCCCTCTGTACTCCGTACTGATTCAGAGGTTTCTAAGCCCAACTGGAAGACTTCATGTTATCCTTGTAAATTCCACGTGTTGGAAACTGTCCAACGCACCATTCAAACTGTTCAGACAACTTTGGAGCCTCTTCCTGTCTGGCAACATGGTCCTCTTCACTTCAGATTTATTGAATGGGGTGGTAGGAATTTTACCAGCTTAGGCCCGTGCTGATTAGCCAAGGGAGTTTCTGTACATGAACAAGACCTGGGTCCTAGTCGTTTCTTTTCCTCTATTTCATTTTACTTCTCTAGGTTTCATTGTCTTCATCTGAAAAGTCGGAGAGATTGACAAGACTGATGCTTGGGTCTCAATATATCCTAGGGTTCTACAGACAGGTTCCCTGCGGTTAGGGGAACCCATTGGTTTGGGGGAGAGAGAAAGGGTGTTCCACATAGGAGTAAGAGACCATTGTAGCATTTTGTCCATCCCATATAAGAAAATCCTTGATTTGTGGAGACACCCACTGTGTGTGTGTCTTGCCTAATTAAAAGGAAGAAGGTCCCTCTCCCCAGTGGCACAGGCCAGTGCAGGACCTAGCTTAGCATAGTAGATTCTCTGACTCTTGAGAGAGTGAGGCAAAGATCTAATTTGAAGTCAAGTCCAGTGACAAGGGAATTGTATAACACTTTAGCTAACAATAATGTCTTATCCAGACTGTGGCTAGGAGTAACCTTGATCATGTCCCCACCATCCAGCCTCCCATAGATTTCCATTCCTGGTTCTCCAACCTTCTACCCACCTCTGTGAGTTGCCTAATATTAACTGAATAAGTTCCTTTTATTTCTTATTAACTGTTTTAAAACTTTTTATAAGCAATAGAAAATAATATTTATTTTTTAAATCTGAATATCAAACACTGGCAAGACCAGTGTGATGAATATAAACAATCAACATTTTTTAAAGGGAGAATCAACAAAGTAATTTCAAAACACAATTGACAATCATATGCCATAGTTTACAAAACTATTATTTCATACTAAATCATAGTTTAAAAATCAAGCAGTATTAAAGTCCTCCATTGATAAATGGCAGTCCCTGACCCTAGTCCTGCCCTCCAGAGGCAAACACTTATAACTCTTCCATGTCCTTTGGTTCCAAGACAATTGTGTTGTGGGTTGGGTTGTTTTTGTTTTTGTTTTTTGATATTTGCCTTTTCTCCATTTTTGTTCTGTTCTCTCTCTAGAAATTCTATTAGGAAAATACTGAACAACCTATACTGAGTCATACGTTTTTGTCAACTTTTTGCTCCCATTTTAGACCTCTTTACTTTTCATTTTATTTTTCTCAACTTATTTTCTAATACTTCAACTGGATTTTTTTACATTTCAGCTATTACTTTTTAATATTTGATGGCTCTTTTGTGCTCTGTTCTTTTTCATATTATCCTGTTCAAACTAAGTTAGCCCAGATTCCTTTTTTGTTTGTATTGTACTCTTTCCTATGAAACAGTTTCCTCAAATGCATAAGATCCTTAGTTGTCCTTCCACATTCAAAGTGAGGCATTCAAAAGCTACTGTAACGCATGGTGTGCCTGTGGATGGATGGACTGTTGGGCTTCCTTGCCTTTGTAAAGATACCTCTCTCCTCCATAATATCAGCACCTGGAGGTCTTTTCCCCAGTGTCATTCAGATTTTCCAGAAAAGATTCCTTCAACATCCTGCCTGAAAGGTCTACTCCAGCTGCCAGGTTTGGGGAAGCAGACCAGAAAACCAGAAGTAAAAGCCCCACTACCCACCATGCATATCTATGCTTAATTTTTTCTGGTCTCTGCCATCTGTTTCATCCCACTTCCTGGGGCCTGGTGGGGTGCAGTGGGGGCTGAGACTCTTAGAACAGGTAGAAAGACCTCACTTCTCAATAGCATCTATATTATGAGACACTGCCATTAAAACATCCTTACTCTGCAGAGCAAGTCACTCTTCCTCCATCTACTTTCTATATCTAAAAATCTAGCCCCAAGCTCCCAACTGCTGTTGTCCCTACCCATGTACTCTCTGACTTACAGGTTTATACATTTAACTTAAGTGTCAGTTTAGTATAGTTTAAGGGAAAGAGGGAATAAACATGGACAACCAATCAGAATTGTTTAATCAACCATAAGTCCATAAATTCCCTTTTTGCTCAAGGCAACTAGAGTAGGTTTTTGCTGTTGCAACTAAGAATATGACTGATAGAGGGCACTGAAGGAAGGCATGCTGGGGATAACCGTGGCCTGTGCCAGCGATGATGAGAAAGGGCAAGTCAGAGGCAAAACTAGAAATAAAAGGAATATTATTTTTCTGCACCAAGCTTGGAAAGCTTGTGAGAATCCAAACTCCAAAACTTCTTATACAGAACTTATAAGCTGTAGGGTGGTGAGGCTGCCTGCCCAGACTTCAGAATGAGAGAAGGATAGCTCCCTTCTCTGTTCTAACCCTGCAGGCTCTTTGGGGCGGCATGTTCTTTGGAAGATCAAGCAACTGAACAGGTACGATTTCACAGAGAATTTTTGAACATGTCCACAAGCATACTTTGGACTCAGGTTCTGTTTATCACTCCTAGGCGGAGAGAATGTCAGATTCTTATCCTACATCTTCATCCCAGAGCCCATTTAAATAAACATACTTCAGGCAGCCCAAGGTAAGGACAGGGGAGGTTCCATCAGTTCCATCAATTGGATATGCATGAAGTCTGGTGATTTCTAATAGCCTGTTCAAAGAAATAGTTCAAACACACTGGCTCACTTTGATCAACACATCCCTCTAGAAGTGTGAATGATTTAAACATCTACAGAATACAGGGATCTGGGCTACTTCCACCTAAATCCAGGCTGAGGGTTTCTTAGACACCCTGTCCTCACATAGGGTGGGCAGAGAGCAACAACTGAAGCTGTGAGAGATCAGACTGGGGTTCTGTTGGGAGGAGTGGGATGAGGAACATGAAGTTCACGGATGGGTAAGTTGTCTGGAGGGGCTTCAACAGAGGAGTAAAAGCAGGCTGGAAGAATGGGAAAGGCTCCATGGAGGGGCTGGTCTGGAGGGTAAGGAAGTCTAGACAAACTTAAAGAGAAAAGGAGTTCATTAAAGTCCTAGGTAGGAAGAGTGAGGATGAGCAAAACTGTGAAGGTCAAAACACCCCCTGCCCTTAAAAATAACAGTAAGTATGTAGACAAATTGCTCTGAGTTCAAGTTGCCTACAATGACCCAAAATAGTGGCTAGAGGTACTCCTACTGTGATCCTTCCTGCACAAGTCTGATGGAAAGTACTTAACTTTTTTCCTAATCCTTTTCTTGTAAAATACTTGTGTATCTTTTAAAGCAAGAAATTCAGTTAGCATGAACAGGGCAGTGAGAAGCCTGTTTTGGTCTGGATATCCACAAGTAGCTGGAGGCTGGCAAGGCTGGCTGGGGTTGCTGGCCAGGCCTGGGCCCAGTGCCAGGCTGCCTACCTGCTGTGAGAGGGCCAGGTTGCTGAGGGATGTGCAGAAGGCTCCTATAATTCCAGGATCAGGTTAGTGAGCACTAATTCCTGCCCACAAATAAGTCCCAGGGGCCTTGACCGGGATAAAGCTGACTTGGAACTTTAAGGCCTTCAGAATTTTCCTGGCCATGTTCCCAAAGATGAATTCTAATGTGAGTTATGGAGAAATGGTGAGGGATTGACTTCAGAGAAGTGAGTTTAACAAAGTCTAGAGAAACAGCATCTAACTTTGAGTGTGTGCCGACCACATGCGAGGTCCTGGCCAAGCACTCTGCATGGATGACCTCACTGAACCCTTACAACAACCACCCCATCAGGTGGCACCATCATCTCTATTATTAAATACTAGACAGTTAGGGGTGGAGATGTTGTATTACCCACCCAAGCTCACGCAGGAAATAAGAAACTGACCCAGGAAAGGATCCCAAGGTCTCTGCTACCTGCATCCCAAAACAGTTCAATTGCCTCCCAAGAGAAAATAAGGCAAGGTAAAAGGCCACCCAAAGGCGGCTGGAAAGCCTCAGAGACAGAGTTCCAACTCAGAAATCACAAATGTCCTTCCACAGGCATGCTCCACTGTGGCTGCACAGGGAGCTCTGAGAAAGATGGGTGAGGCTGCCTCTAGACAGAGGTGGCCTGGACTGCCAATGAGTGGAGTGTTAGTTCAGTTCCCTGGTTCCCTGCAGGCCCACGAGCCTGGACACAGGAGCTGCTTTCGAGTGACCAGCAAGTGGCTGTATACCAAGCCCAGCAGAGACCACAGCTCAACCCATCTGCCGCTAACCTTGGCAAAAGAGATTCTGGGACATCACAGACACCACTCATCACAGCCAGTTACACACAGCAATATGTATGCACCCAGACTGTACTTGTACCAGGAACATTCCATATACCAATTTCCTTAATCCTCTCAGCAATCCTCTGAGGCAGCTACTGTTATTAGTCCCATAATTCAGATGAATAACAAGGCACAGAATGATTCTTTAATTTGTCCAAGGCAGCAGAACTAGACAGTGTAAGAGCCCAAAATGGAACCCAGCAACCTGATGCGAAAGCCCAGAGCCTAACCACCCTGTATACTACCTGCCCTTATACTAAGAACCACCCTGAGTTTTGGTATGCTTAATAAATATCCGCAGAGGCCTACTATATTCCAAAGCCACTGTGTAAGCTTGGAATAGAAACATAACTGAGGTCATGCCCACCTTTCAGGATCTCACCATATCTAAAATGCAGACACATAACCAGGTATAACGAGGTACGACTCTATGAAGGGGGTATTACTGCAACATATAACAGGACATTTAACTCAACCTCAAGAGTCAAGGAAGGTTTCTTGAAACAGACAATGCTGGAGCAACATGTTAAAAATTAAGGAGAAGCTAGCCAGCAAGACAGCCTAAGAAACACTGCATTTTAATTATTCTACAGTTCCTAAGCTCTACCTCATGCTAAGTCAAATCCCTCAGAAGCTCCAAGTGTGGATGATATCATTTCAGCTTCCCACAGAAAAACTAATACTGAACTAGAATATCGCATTGTTTATGCTTTTGGCTTTCAGCCAGGGCTAATATAAGAAGCAGCCGTATGAATCACATTTACATTGTTTGTAAATCTGCTAGCAAAGACATTATCCATTATGTTGTTCTGTGTCACTTATCTAGAGATTCGTGTGATAAATGTCTCCCAAACACTAAACTTAAAAAATAAAATAGGACCTAGAAGCCTCTCTTGCAATGGACTGACATTCTTCTTCGTAATGAGTGCAGAGGGCTGCGCTGTCTCATTCTGTTGTTGCCTTGACTACCAGGAAGCTCAGAACTGAGGTCGACATTAAGAGCTTCCCTTAGTATGTTTTCTGGCATAAAGATCCCTTTGCCCTTGGTCATTTGGCTTTAACATTGTTACTTTATTTTAACTAATTTATCATTGCATACCTTTTTGTTACTAGACTTTCAGTTATCAATACTACTGTGATACCATTCAACACATGCAAAACAGTTGGGCAGGCTTGCTTAATACTCAAAACCCACCCTGTTCCCCAACTCGTTGATACCAACAATTTCCCATTATTTATTATCTTCAGATCCTTTTTAGACCCAAAAGGGAGGAGTCCAAATCTGCAGTCAAATAAGGTCCATGACTCAAAACTATCCCCCTCTCTGACCTGTGGTCCCCCTCTCCCATCTGTGCTATGGTGTCTCCTCTCAGATTAGAAGATCTATACCTCAAACCTCTCCAGGTGTGACCATCTACAGATCTTCAAGACAGCTCTGAAAATGTTCGTAGGGACCTCCAAGGGCTAGCTGCTGAGAGGCATTTGGGGTAACTCTGATGAAAGGGAGCATGTAGCTACATTTCGGAAAGTGTGTGCTCACTCATACACCCAAATCCACCCTAATTCTTGTGCTGCATCTTAGCATGATCAGTGATTTTGTTCCCATCCACAAAATGAGATTGTTATGAAGCATTACAAAGATAATGCATATGAAGCACCTAGCAAATAGCAGGGAGTTAATATAGATCATCTCTTCATATGCACTTTCCATGCTAGAGTGCAATCTCCCTGAGGGTGAGGGGACTGTGCGTTTCTTACTGATTGTTTTAATCTCCAGTGCCTAATGCAATTCCTGGCCTTTAGGAACTACCCAATAGATATTCATGCTTAGAATACTACATTCACTCAACAAATATTGAAAACAAGCAACAGATCTGAACAGACAACATGATGTATACCTGAGTCACAATTTACTCCCCTCTTTACTCAGATGTGCAAAGATAACATAGCCTCTTTATTTTCCAGAACTACCTTCACAGGGCTCCATCCCCAGTCACGAGCACCAGGGAAACACACATGTCCATACTTTGTGTTTCAGTCACTTTGAGGGTTTACAGAAATACAATGCTTTATTGCACTTCACAAATGTTGTGGGAGTTTTCCCCCGATTTTTCCTTTACTTTTCCATATCAATATTTCTTAAAATTTTTGGTTGACATTCAATATTATATTAGTTTCAGATATACAACATAGTGGTTAGACATTTGCATAACTTATGAAGGGACTGCCTGGTAAGTCTAGTACTCACCTGGCACCATACACAGTTATTACAGTATTATTGACTATATTCCCTATCCTGTACTTTCCACCCCTGTGACTATTTTGTAACTATCAATTGTACTTCTTCATCCCTTCACCTTTTTCACCCAGCTCCCTAACCCCCCTTCCATTTGGCAGCTATCAGTTTGTTCTCCTTATCTATGAGTTTGTTTCTGCTTTGTTTGTTCATTTATTTTGTCTTTTAGATTCTACATTTAAATAAAGTCATATGGTATTTGTCTTTTTCTGTCTTAGTTCCCTTCGCATAATACCCTCTAGATCCATACATGTTGTCACAAGTGGTAAGAGTTCATTCTTTTTCATAGCTGAGTAATATTGCATTGTGTGGATATACCACAGAGTCTTTATCCATTTATCTATTGATGGACACTTTGGTTGTTTCCATATCTTGGCTATTGTGAATAATGAACTTAGGGCTATATACATCTTTTTGAATTCATGTTTTGAATTTCTTTGGATAAATACCCAGAATAGATGCTCTGTTTTTATAAACTGAAGGTAAGACCCTCCACCAGCAAAAAAAAGATCAGGACTAAACTTACTGTGATACTCCCTTTATTGCAGTGGTCTAGAACTGAAGCTACAATTTCTCTGAGCTATGCTTGCAGTTGTCTCTTTGGTGGATTCTAGGCCTTCTAGATATCCTCCCCTTACCCCTGCTCCTTCTTCCAAAGGCAGGTTTTCATGACCTAGTGATGTGGAAGGACCTCAGAGCTGAGCATTCTCCTCTGATGCCACTGGTCTGGTTTGGTCCTTTGGTCCAAGTGCTGGTCTCACTGGCGGTGTTGATGGTTGGTTTTCTGTCTGGGTGAGGGACTGGTGATCCTGCCTGGCTGACTTGACTCCTGTGATACTCAGACTCCTGTAAAGTTCCTGCCATGTCCTCCATTTGACCACAACCTTCATAGTCCTCACACAGCTGCAGGAAGAACATTTCATCCTTTCCCATGGTGCTTCTGAATGCAGCTGCCTTCTGCCTTCCCCAGAGGACATTTGAAAATGTTCAGATCCCTTACTTATTCAATCTACTTCCTCACCTGGCCCTGGATAGACTGATGGATGAACCAAAGGCACAGTTTCTGTTCCTTATATGTCTTCGGTACACATTCTTTCAAGAGACTGTTCTTTAGGCATCTGCCTCTCAACCTCTAAGATTGTGCTGGGCACACAGTAGGCACCACAGAGGTCTCTTAAACTGAAGCAAGCTGCACTGAATACAGTGGCATGATTGACTTGGATATGCATCACCCCTCAGTTCTGAGTTTAAGGTAAGGAAAACTGGTTCTTTTGAACACTAGCTCACAGAATCTATTCAAGAAAAAACACTTGACTCTAATTTGAGAAAAAGCTGATGTTCAGTATTTTTACCGAACCATTTTTGATGTTCAATTAAAAAATATTTAGTTAAAGACAGCATGTTTAAAAATAACATTACCAAAATTTCTGGTACTAAGTTTAAAGACTGGTTTAATAAATTAATTTTAATTCACATTTGTTGTTCAAATTGATGGAGTTAATTTTATAAATTAAAGCAATGCTGTGGGGGTTTTTGAAGTTGTCATTCCCTGGCTTTACTGCATGAACCAGCCCAGCCCTGGAGAGCTGATTTCAAGAGATGCAACAAGCCCACCTGGTCCACTTTCCTCAAACACTCAGTCAGTCTCTTCTCTCTTCCTTGACACCAGTGACTCTCAACCCTGTACATAGGTTTACCTGGGAAACCTTAAAAAAACTGTGTACATTCAGGCTCTACCCCTGGCAATTCTGGCATAGTCTGGGTGGAGCCTGAGCAGGAGTGCCAGAGCCAGACCATGAACAAGAAGGGAAAACTGCCCAATCTAACATATGAGAAACAGACTCAGAAAGTAAAAATGTACACTGGTCTGGGGTCATTTGCAGTAGGGACACAAAGTAGTGCACTCTGGCCCCATGGGCCTCAGGAAAACAAAACTGATATTCAAAATACTGACCTGTATTCACAAGAGAAGTATCATTTGTCTTTCTACCCAGCAAAGCCACAGTGGTGAATGTACAGCCACCCCTTGCTCCTCTTGGTCTTTCTAATCTTCTGCCACATGTATTCAGCCCTGCATTCTCATGGACCAGTGCTCATGGCGGTTCCCTCTAGATTGTGAGATTTGCAGTGGCAAAACCTGAGAATGATTAATTTTTGTAACCCCATTTCCTAGTTCAGTGGTTCTCAACCAGGGGCAATTTTGTGGCCCCACCCCAGAAACATTTGGGAACATCAGGAGACTTTTGGTTGCCAAAACTTAGGGAGTGGGGTGAGCTACTGGCATCCAGAAGTCAGGCATGCTGCTAGACATCCTACAATGCACAGGGCAGTCCCCCAACACTAAGAATTGTCAGACCCCAAAATGTCAGTAGTTCCTAGGTTGAGAAACCCTGGTTTAGTCTAACCTTGACATAGAGTTGACACTAAATATCAGAAAGTCATGCCCAGCAGGAACTTTCTTCTTCACATATGTATTCATCATACAGATAAGGCTAATGTGATCTGTGAACATCTAGATGCTTCATGTCTGGTACATTAGCTATATGGTCTCAATCTGACAAGGCTGTAAGCTTAATATATTAACCAACAGTTTATTCAGAAGACCCGACTACCTCCCTTCTGATGACTCTAAGCTCTTGCTAGACAAAATGTGGTGGGGAAGACCAGCTCCCTAGGGCCATTTCTCCAAGAAAATCTGCCTGAGTTAAGAAGGAAAATATCTACACAGATTTTTCTATAAGTAGGCTCAATATTGAGGGAGAGTTCTCAACTACACCCATGATCCCTACTGGACCACCCACATCTAAATGCTCAGATGGGCTTAAATCCCATCTCCTACTTTTGTCCTGACCCTCAGTACAGCCTTCTCCAATTTTCCAGAGTATATATTCCAAATTTCAAATAAAATATAAAGAAATTGTTATTTTTATTTGAGTACTTAACTATATATGCTAGGCAATGTGCTCAGAATTTATATGGCTGAGCTCTTGGAATGCTCACAGCAACCCTATGGGGTAATTTTATCCCTATGCCCACTACACAGATGAGAACATGAGTCTCAGACACATGAGAATACACTGTGGTACAGCACAGCCAGGACTTCACTCAGGTGTAGTGACTACACATGCTGAAAATGTACAAGAGCCCCTCTAACTCTAATCTGCAGTATTCAGAAGTCCAAACGCTTGCCAAAAATTCAGAGATCCATGGGACATCACCTGTAACAACATAGCAATAGATTGGAAATAGGCCACAAACCAATTTTGTTAGCCCCTCTAGCTGGACAATTGAAGACAGACACTTAATCCTTGACACAGGAAGCTTTAAAAAACTAAAGTGTGCTAAAAAAATAAATAAATAAAGTGTGCTAATGCCAACAATAAAAAAATCTGTCATACTGAACCCAAAGAAGTCATACAGAAATACACTATGTATATTTCCTTTTAAAAGTTAGTTTTCTCAAAAACCACAAAAGTTAATGAAATAAATTTAGTGTGGTTGTTAAAGTCTGCCCAAGGCTGGTTATTTTAAGCATCGACTGTGATGGTTGTGCCCCGCCACTCCCCCACCCCCCACCCCCCGGAAAACAATGCCTGGCCAAATGGCTGTGCCCTGAGGCCAACCCTCTACAGATGGTTCATGGCTCAGCCCTACGTGGAACCAAGTCTGTAGAATCACATCTCTGCCAGCTCACCTTGAACTGCCTCGAGTGCCCATGATCCTACTCACTCGAGTCAACAGCTAAGTCAAGTCTATGCCTTCCCCCCTCGCCCTACTCACAGAAGTCTTGTTGGGCCCAATGGGACAGACTGTTTTCCTTATGGTTCATAGAAAAGATACCATCAATGTTCTTTATTTATGCTGCAACAAATTACTCCAAATTTAGAAGTTCAAACAACACAAATTTATTTTCTTGGAGTTCTATATGTTATAAGTCTGATACGGGTCCTGGTCTGCTAAGATAAAGGTGTCGACAGGGCTGTATTCCTTCTGAAAGCCCCAAGGACAGAAACCATGCCCTTGCCCTTTCCAACTTCTACAAGCTGTTCTCGTTACTTAGCTTGTGGAGCCTCCTTCATCTTCGAAATCAGCAACACTGCATTTCTCTGTGCCTTTCTTCAGTAGTCACATCTTCCTCTGACTCTTCTGCCTCACTCTTCCACTTTTGAAGACCTTTGTTATTACATTTGGCTCACCTGGATAATCCGGAATACCCGCCCTATTTTAAGGTCAGCTGTTAGTAATTTAAATTCCACCTGCAACTTTATTCCTTCTTTGCCATGTAACCTAACATATACAGGGTGGGACAAAAGTATGTTTACAGTTATTCATATGAAAAATAAAACAATAATAAATAATAATATGAGAATGAACTGTTCCACATACTCAAAACTGTAAATCTACTTTTGCCCCACCCTGTATGTATATTCACATGTTCCAGGGGTTAGGGCAGAAATACATGTGTGTGCGGGGGCAGAATTATCCCACCAAACATATCACCTCTTGGATGGAGTAGCAAATGTCAGGGTTCTTCGGCTCCCACAATAATTTTTTAATTGCATTTGAAAGCCTTTCTAAGGGATATGCCCTTTCTAGTTTGTTTAGTCTCTACCACTCCTTAGCATCTTTCCCCAGCCCTTTGCCCTCATTTACATTACCTGCCTGGAACAAGGAGGCATTTAGGTTTTAGAATCTAGATCTAGTAAATCTTTAAGAGAGGGCAAATCTTGCTTAGCTTGGACTCTTCTCTTAGGAAGCCAAGCTCAGAGGAATGATCTTGTGACTGGGCCCCAAGAATTCCCAGCACCATGACATCTGCTTTCCTCTCCAAAGCTACTAGAGTGAATAATGAATGTAGATTCTGGCTCAGTGGATTGAGTGCTGGCCTGTGAACCAAAGTGTTGCCTGTTCGATTCCCAGTCAGGGCATGTGCTGGGTTGCAAGGGCCAGGTCCCCAGTAGGGGGTGTGCAAGAGGCAACCACACATTGATGTTTCTCTCCCTCTCTTTCTCCCTCCCTTCCCCTCTCTAAAAATAAATAAATACTTTTAAAAAGAAATAATGCATGTAGATTCTGGGACACACACACACACACACACACACACACACACACACACACTGATGTGACTTCCAAAAAAGGAACTGGAGAAGCATTTGTTTCTATTGATGTCTGGGTGACTTATAGTTCTAGATACCTCCAGAATGATTTATGTGAATTTTATAGACCCTAGACTTTTCCCAGCTGAAATCCAGTTACTACTTCCACAATAACTCATTGGATTGATCACTTTAAATTTAAAAGGGTGCTGGAGAACTTTGGCTGCCTGAACTATTTAAATCTTATCCTCTGGGTAAAGTTTTGTTATACTTCTGGACAACCTGGACACAAAGCTCTGCAGGTCCATGGCAATAACATGGTGCCAGTGGAGGAAGAGAATGCACAGGAGCCACAGCCAGGCTGGAGAAGAGTGTCAGCCAGACCCTGGAGAGCAGACAAAGGCAGAGACCCAGGTGCCAAAGGGAAGAGC
Source organism: Anoura caudifer (assembly GCA_004027475.1). Taxonomy (NCBI): domain Eukaryota; kingdom Metazoa; phylum Chordata; class Mammalia; order Chiroptera; family Phyllostomidae; genus Anoura; species Anoura caudifer. Next base: position 40,703 of record PVKU01007489.1, read on the forward strand.
TCAGAAGAGCTGAAGCAGCAAGAGCTTCTGTGGAAGAGAGATTATAAAGCAAGGCTGATAGAGGTGGGGACCTGGGAGGGCACGAGAATTGCCCTGCCCAAGGAAGGCAAAGCAGCTCGGTTGAAGAATCTTATTTATTAAGGACCCACACTTGTCAGGTACTTTAAATCAGCCTATGCCATTTATTCAATTATTTATCCCACCTCACCAGGATTGGTCTTAATAATCAGGAAGATACAGGTTCAAATCCCAATTGTACCATATGCTAGCTGGGTATCCTTAGGTAAGCTAATTAACCTTTCTAACCCCCATCTTCTCACCTATATATAGAAATTGTGTGTGTGTGTGTGTGTGTGTGTGTGTGTGTGTATAAAATTATAGTATATACCTCACAGAGCATGTACCTTCTTTTACAGTATGTTTTCAAAGAACATTTTATAGCATGGGAAAATGCTCATTAACAAGATTAAAAGGGAAAAACTAGATAGCAAATACCAATATAATTTGATTGTGTAAAAAGACTGTATGTGCCCTGGCTAGTATGGCTCAGGAGACTGAGCACTGGCCTGTGAACCAAAGGGTCACTGGTTCAATTCCCAGTCAGGGCACATCCCTGGGTTGCTGGCCAGGTCCCCAGTAGGGGGCATGTAAGAGGCAACCACACATTGATGTTTCTCTCCCTCTTTCTCCCTCCCTTCCCTTCTGTCTAAAACTAAATAAATAAAATCTTTACAAAATATTCTCAGGTGAGAAAAAAAGACTATATGCACTTTGAATATACATATATGCACATCTATACACTTTGAATATATATGCATATATACATATAAAAGAAAATAAATAAAAACATTAACAATAGTTATTTTCCTGGTGGGAATTCAGATGATTTATTTTTAAATGTACTTTTTGTATTTTCCAAATTGCCTACAATGAACATGACTTACTTTGAAATATTTTTCTAGATTTGCATTTTTATTGCAAAAGTGATCCATGTTCAGTACAGGAAATTAAACTTTGTTACTATTGGGAACAGCTTGTTATGAATCCCTCCAGATGTTTTCCTATGTATATCTAAATATATATGTAGAGGGCATGAGTTTCGTGGGCTGCAAATGCAGGTGTGCAAAGAGGGCAGCTTTAATTTTAGGTAACTGAGTGTTGTTTCTGTCTCAAGCCCCCATTCTACCTAGTGGCAGAAACTTCAACTGAAGCAATGGAGAATAAGTTCAGGCAAATAAGGATTTTCCCTGTGGATTTATTACCTGTTCTCTTCTTCTCCTTGGACCTGCATCTTCAACCTAATGTGTTATCCAGGTGTGTGTGTTGGGGGGGGGGGGGTCAGGTACTGTCTTATCTTCTGATCTTGCTAGTGTGCACCAAGATATACCTTTCACCTGGTCTTGGCCAGCAGGATTTACCCCAACTGTCAAACTCCAAGGCGTCAAGTTTCCACAAGTTTCCCAAATCATGTCAAATACTCTGAGACATCCCTTTCTCTACTGTTAGCTCTCTTCTGCTGCAGCAGCTTTGGTTCCTCCATTTCTCAAAACCCCTTTCAAGGAGCCACGTGGAAAACTTCTCGATGCTCTCCCACTTGTCCCAGAGAGGGGCTTTCTCAGGCTCTCTCTGGCTCTGAGAGAAATTTTTCTCTCCTTGTGCTGTAGCCACTTGACTCAGGGGACTTCCGTGAGGGCTACCACTGCAGCTGAATTCAGGCAGGGTCTCCCTGACTCTGATATCCCTCACTGAAACCTGTGACCCAGACCTCCCTTCTTCACCCTGGAGAGCCTCAAAGACACAAAGCCTTTTCAGATGCACCCCCTACACTCCGAGATCACTCTCTGCTCAGATTTTCTCCTCTCCTGGGCTGGTGTGATCTATGATATTACAGCCTCTGTGTGGGTGGGACAGTGTGTTTGGGTAGCCGAGGCTTATGTCGTAAACCTGATGTCAGGAGCCCTTTGACAGAGCCTGCACTACCCTTCCCTTCTAACCTGTTTTGAAGTTTCAAAACTGATAATTAACTTTGGCTCTGAGATCTCCTGCTCTGCACTGGCACTATTGGTCCTTCCTCATAGCAGGAGCGGGACAGAGCCTAATTGCTGACTGAAACTGAAGAAAGTCAGGGGCTCGGAACAGAAAGAAAAGAAAAACACATTTGTGTTTTAAAATATTACAGACTGTGTCTTTGGGTGTGTGCAGTACAGGTACACAGGTAGTTTAATAACAGTTGGATCATACCACACATGCTTTCCACAGTGTTCTTTCCCTCACTGAACAATATGTCTTAGAGTTATAGGGATGATACATTCTTTGTAATAGCTGAGTAAATTTCTATTATCCTACAGTAGTACCCTCTTATCTGCAGTCCTGTTTTCCACAGTTTTAGTTATCCATGGTCAAATAATGGTCTGAAAACACTAAATGGAAAATTCCAGAAAAAATTAATAAGTTTTAAATCACCCTGTAATAGTGTGATGAAATCTTGCACCATTTCACTTTGTCCCACCTGGAACATGAATCATCCCTTTGCCCAATGTATCCATGCTATGTGCCCTCCCCTCCCCATTAGTCACTAAGTAGCCTTCTAGTTATCAGATTGACTGTCATGATACTGAAGGGCTGGTGTTCAAGTAACCCTTAGTCCATTCAATAATCGCCCAGACCATAAGAGTAGTGACACTGGCAATTCTTATACACCAAAGAGAAGCCATAAAGGTTCTTCACTAATAGAGTTTAGTACTGTCTGTGGTTTCAGGCAACCACTGGGGTTCTTAGAACATATCCCTAAGATATGTATTCAGTTATCTAATTCTATGATTTAAAATAGAGTAGTTCTCAATTTTTCACTATTGTAATGCTGCAATCTTGTTTACTTGATTAACTATTTCTGCAGGATAAACTCCTAGAGGTGGAATTGTTATGTTGTATTGGTATATAGCACTCACCAACAAAATATATATAGGAATATTATAGATTAAAAATAGCACTGGGTGGTGTAGTTCAGTGGATTGAGTATTGGTCTGTGAACCAAAGGGTCGCTGGTTCGATTCCCAGTCAGGGCACATGCCTGGGTTGCAGGCCAGGTCTCCAGTTGGGGACACATGAGAAGCAACCACACATTGATGTTTCCCTCCCTCTCTTCCTCCCTCCCTTTCTCTAAAAATAAATAAAATTTAAAAAATTTTTTAATTACATTTCAACTTCATGGAAAAATGATGCACCCTCTATCTAATAAATAAATTTAATAAAGGATGCTGGAATAAATCAAAGATACATAAGATATATACTACATAAAAATATATGACAGAGAGATTAAAGCTCTAAATGGAAACAATAAAAAGGCTAAACTATTAGGGAAAATAATGCTAGAAATATGAGTATCACTTCACCTTGGAATGAGAAAGAACTTCTTAAGCCAAATCATTTTTAGTACTATAAAAGATACCACAAACAAGGGCAAGAGATAAATGAATGACAATAGAATATATTTGCAATGTATAAAATAGGCAGCTGGTTGATATCACTAAACAAAGAGCTCCTTTAGAATTGATTTTAAAAAGGGGCAAAAGACTGCAAAAAGATGCAGAAAAAAAATTGAAAAGGCTAATGTGGTTGATTACAAACAAAGACCCTTCCCATCAGAGGTGGAGTCTACTCCTCCACATCCTCCCTGTCTTTGGCCAAAGGGAAATGCAATCAGAGATACGTATTTGGTATTAAGGCTCGCCCTGCCTTGCTTCTCTGAGGATCCTGGCCACAGCAACCCTGTGACAGGCCCAAGACAGCCTGGTGGAAGATGAGAGACAAACGGCCCACTCACCTCCCTCACCAAGCCAACAGCCAGCCAATTGCAACCACCAGAGCCCGTTAGCTGACCAGAAGTTAACTATAGCTACATAAGAGAGCTGAAGTAAGACCAATAGTAGAGCTGCCCAGTTGAGCCCAGCCCAAAGTGTTGATCCAAAGAAATATAAGCTAAATAAATGGCTGTTGCCTTAGGCCACCAAGTTTTGGGGGAGTTTGTTATGCAGCAAAAGCTAACAAAAACAGCTAATAAGTAAAAAAACATTTTCAAATTCACAAGCAACAAATTTTAACATAACGTCATTTTTTACCCATCAAATTGACAAAAATGAAGATGAATGATAACTTCAGTCCAGGCAAGGATATAAAGGAATAAATATTGGGTTGGCGAAAAGTTTGTTCAGTTTTCCCTGTAAGTTGGCTCTAGTAGCATTTACTTGTCTTTAATTTCACTTGAGACAATTTTGTTAGATTGTACTGTGACAGCAGTCATACCAGTATGCATTTTAAAAAATGTATCAAAGTTGGTGAATTTTTGTGTAACTATTTTAATATTGAAAATGGAAGAAAATAAGCAATATTTTTGGTATACTGTGTTTTATTATTTCAAGAAAGGTAAAAATGCAACTGAAACAAAAAAAAAAGATTCATGCAGTGTATGGAGAAGGTGCTGTGACTGATCTAATGTGCCAAAAGTGGATTGCGAAGTTTCATGCTGAAGATTTCTCACTAGATGATGCTCTATAGTCAGGAAGACCAGCTGAAATTGATAGCAATCAAATTAAGGCATTACTTGAGAGCAATCAATGTTATACCGCATGGGCAATAGCCAACATACCCAAAATATCAAAATCAAGCACTGAAAATCATTTGCACCAGCTTGGTTATGTTAATTGTTTTGATGTTTGGGTTCCACACTAAGTTAAGCAAAAAAACCTTCCTAACCATATTTCCACATATGATTCTCTACTTAAATCTAATGAAAATGTTCTGTTTTTAAACCAAATTGTGACAGGTGATGAAAAGTAGTTACTTTACAATAATGTGGAAGGGAAGAGACCATGGGGCAAGTGAAATGAACCACCACCAACCACACCAAAGGCTGGTCTTCATCCAAAGAAGGTGATGATGTGTATATGGTGGGATTGGAAGGGAGTCCCTCTATTATGATTCCTTCCAGAAAACCAAATGATTAATTCCAGCAGGTACTGCTCCCAATTAGACCAACTGAAAGCAGCACTCAACTAATTCTAATCAGAATCATAATTCTAATAGAATTAGTCAACAGAAAATGCATAATATTCCATCAGGTAATACAAGACTGCATGTTTCTTTAATGACCAGGCAAAAACTGTTACAGCTTGGCTGGGAAGTTCTGACTAATCCTGCATATTCACCAGACATTCCACCTCTGGATTTCCATTTATTTCAGTCTTTACAAAATTCTCTTAATGGAAAAAATTTCAATTCCATGGAAGACTGCAAAAGACACCTGGGATAGTTCTTGCTCAAAATGATAAAAAGTTTTGGGAAGATGGAATTATGAAGTTCCCTGAAAGATGGTAGAAAGTACTGGAACAAAACAGTGAATACATTGTTCAATAAAGATATTCGTGAAAAAAAAAATGTGTCTTTTATTTTTACTTGAAATCTGAACCAACAAGAGTGTAAATTGCTGCAAATTTATTTGAGAAATAATGGGGCAATACCTATTAAAACTGAAAAGACATATACCTTTTGACTAATTTAGGGAATCTATCTTATAGAAATAAAAGTGTATAAGGATATTTATTAGAGCTTTGTCTATATTGGTGGGGGTTGGGGAGAATCATCAAAGAAAGAAGGAAAGAAGAAAGGAAGGATAAAGATAAAATGAGAGAGAGAAAGAGGGTAAAAAGGAAAAGACCCCCTGAGAAAACATGATATCTGTCAATAGAAAAATGTGTAATAACAGGTAGTACATGCATATATAAATATTTTTAAATGAATTAAAGCTTTAGTTACTAATTTAAGAGGAATGAGTTTGACTTACTGTTGAAAATTTTAAAGTACTTTACAGTGTAACTGATATAATTCAATTTTTCTAAAATAAAAAAGAATGTACGTGTACATCTTTAGCAGAAGAATACTGATGTGTTTTTACTTCACAATTTATTTTTATCCAGTGGTCTTCTGAAAAACATGGAAATAATGGATTGCACAGAAGATTACAGAAAGAGAGGTTAATTCATGACTTTGCAAATTCTTAAGTCCTCATCTAAACCATGACTACCAAACATACTAACTCTGTATATCTATCAGTAAAACCTTTCAAGCAAGTGCCCATGTGTATGTAGGTACTTAAAAATTACAGGCATGAATTGTTACAGATTATGGAACATATACAATAGTATGACTATTGAAAGGAGAGCCAAAATAGGAACTAAGCTATTTTAAATATATTATTATATAGTTATTAAAGAAAATCTTTTTGCTATTACTAAAAACATTCTCAGTCACAAAAAAAAATTTAGTTACAGCAATGTAATTGAAATGCTTTATTTTTTAAATTTTGTTTTAACGTTTTGTGATACAGTAATTCAAAGACTTGATTCCAGTTTCAATTTATTTCAGTACTTGATTTTAATAGCTATTTCAGCTGAAAGAGGTTGCTCTCAAGAGTTTCAATTGTCCAAATAGAAGATGTTCATCATTGATGGCATTGCTTTCTCACCATCTCAGAAGCAAAGAAGATGTCAAAAGTTGGCTAAAACATTTTCATCTTCCCAGATGTTAACCAGTTCTCTTCTTGCAAAGGTTTCAGAACATACTGAAACTTCATGTTTTCAGGAAGTCATTTCAAAGCACATTGAAATTCTTCACTCTAGAAGATTTTTATACATGAATTAGTAATGTGTGTTTCCTAGCTCTCAGGGATTGAATTTTCATATTTTCAATAAGTAGTTTCAAAATATGTTGAAACTCTTCACTCTGGAAAACTTCATAATACAGGTTAGAAAATACTATTTCTTGTTTGTTTGTTTGTTTTTAATTTACAGATATGAGGGTTTTTAAAGTATTATTTATGGGTGATATGTTTGAAAATATTCATTTTCAAATGCTTTCTCAACAGCAAGATTTGTGTTTCAAAAGCAATTACTTTCTCATGTCTTACATTGAAGGAACAGATTAAATATGTTTAATTTTTCAAAAACTTAAAATTAATGCCAGGTAGCATTTGATTAATACTAACATCTCAAACAAAGGTCAATAAACTTGAATGTCTGTCTTTTTATGAAAGAAAAAATACCCTAACATCACTTTCAACAAGTCGTTTAAACACTTTGCCATGAGGTCATTGGTGAAGCTCTGAGTTGTATACAAAAGGTTTCAAAATTTTTCCCCATTTCAATACAAAGTGCTGTGAAGAATTTAAAGGTCCTGTTTTGTTTTTTTTGGGGTGTTTTTTGTCAAAGCAAACAGCCAGTGGAGTCCCATGGCAGGCTTGATGGGATGTGCTGCATTAGAGAGACAGGTGCACTCACCACCCCAAATTCAATGACCATTCCATTGGCCCTAAGGCCAATTTAAATATTAGGAAAGCACAGCTCCTTTATTTTTTAATTAAAAAATAAATATAAGTTTTAATATTTTCTTTTCATATACCAGGGGATCAACTCTACCACATACTTCAAAGACCACCACTCTAAGTAACCCATTTGAAAAATCACTTTCTGTGCCATAGGAGATAAAAATACCTCAGAAAAGAGAGAAAGAGAGACCTGAATGATAGAGACCAGTGGGGTCTCTCAAGGGTGTGCTGTCCTTGCTCCTTAGGTCTTGGGCCTCAGCCCAAAGCCAGCCCGGGGGAGAGGTGGTAAGGCAAATGGCCAGTCAGTCTTGGGTGGCCCTGAGTAAAGGGGAACTGGTCTTTGATTTCATTGGGAGGCTAGGGTTCCTAGGCACCCAGGAAACTAGACCTCAGGCACCTCACAGAACCCTGCCTACACTCGCCAGTGTGGTGCCTAGAGCTGCCTGGTGACCTGAGAGTCATGGATAAGGACAATCACAGCTGCATATAAGGACACAGTGTAAGTGCCAATGACTAAGGACATGAGAAAGTGAATACAGCAGGAAAGATGACAGCACTCAATTCTGGAAGAAATGGGGTGCTGATCAGAAGAAGGGAGGCAGGTGATAACCTTGGATCAGAGCAGTCCTCACTACCAACATTTCCATCACCAATGAGAGACTCCTGGAGAAGGGAAGACAGGGAAACTCAACAAGGCTAGGGCTGCTTTCTCTGCCCCCAGGCAAAATGCAAGCTCAAGGTAAAAAGTAAGCTCAGTCCTGGCTGGGTGGTTCCACTGGTTGGAACATCACCCTGTACACCAAGACTGAAAGTTCCATCCCTGCTCAGGGCACATACCTAGGTTTCAGGTTCTACCCTGTCAGGACACATGCCGGAGATAACCAATCTGTTTCTCTCTCACATCAATGTCTCTGTCTCTCCTCTTGCCCCCTTCCTCTTTCTCTAAAATCAATGAAAGCATGTCTCAGGTGAAGCGGGGGAGGGGGGGGAGTAAATTCATCTATAGACATAGAGATAATTTTTATTCAATAACTTTTAGTTCAGCAGGCTACAGTTGGGAGGTGGTATGGTATTGGAGAAGGGAAAGAAATCACTGATTTTTGTTTCTTTATATTCCTTTATATTCTTTTACTTGTTCTGATAGCCATTCATAACTTGTTATTCAGATAAAATATAATTTAAAAAATAGAGAAAGAGTGCTTGCCAGCAGGCTGGCCAGTTTTTTTAATTTTAATTGTTGTTCAAGTACAGTTTTCTGCCTTTTACCCTCATCCCAGCCCACCCCCCAGCCCTCCCCACCTCCCTCCTGTTTCCACACCCCACTCTTTATTGTCTGTGTCCTTTATAATTGTTCCTGCAAACCCTTCCCCTTTTCTCCTGAAATTCCCTCTGCTCTCCCCTCTGGTCACTGTCAGCCTGTTCTCAATTTCAGTGTCTTTGGCTATATTTTGCTTGTCTGTTGGTTTGTTGATTAGGTTCCTGCTAAAGGTGAGATCATACAGTGTTTGTTTTTTACTGCTGGCTTATTTCACTTAGCATAATGCTTTCCAGTTCCATCCATGTTGTCACAAAGGGTAGGAGCTCCTTCTTTCTTTCTGCTGCATAGAATTCCATTGTATAAATGTACTATAGTTTTTTGGTCCATTCATTTACTGATGGGACATAGGCCAATGGAACAGAACAGAGAGCCCAGAAATAAACCCAAATCTCTACGGTCAATTAATATTCAACAAAGGGGGCACCAACATAAAATGGAGTAAAAATAGCCTCTTCAACAAATGGTGTTGGGAGATCTGGACAGCTACATGCAATAAAATGAAACTCGAGCACCAACTTATACCATATACAAAAACAAATTCAAGGTGAATAAAAGATTTAAATATAAGTCATAACACCTTTAAAGTCCTAGAGGAGAACATAGGCAGGAAAATCTCAGATAGTTCATGCAGCAATATTTTCACTGTATGTTCCCTAGAGCAAAGGACATAATGATCAGTTTTGTGAATGAAGCTGTGGTCACAGATTGCTCTGGAAGACCCAGGTGATGTCCTGGGGTGTTGTGGTTCAACCCCAGGCCACCACTGAGCATTCCTGCAAGGAAAGTGTTGTGACATTTCTACAGGACATTTACCACAGGAAGATGCAGAGAAAGCATCACCCTGATACTTCAGTTAACTTCACGGAATTTTCTCAAAAATGTTTAGTGAATAAAAGAACCACTATGTCTGCTGAGGAGAAAGAATAACTTGAAGACATGACAAAGGTATACAAATCTGATTATAGAAGCCTCCAAAGGGAAAGAAAAGAGGTTCAAGAATTTCAATACACAGAACAGCTTCCTTTAACCTGGTTCTTGCTTGTTCTGCCTGTGACACAGACACCAAGGAGCAGAGAGGTTGCAGAAGAATTGGGGGAACATTGAATAACACTGAGGCCCTATAACTGCTGAGCTGAAGAAAATTTTGAAAATGAGATTGCTTTCCTGGGTTAAAGAAGAGCCTGGCACAGGAAAAAGGCAGTTGCCCCAAATGCAGTACGGTATCCCTGATGGGATCCTGGAGCAGAAAAATGACATTACTGAAAAAGCAGGTGAAATCCAAATAAAGTCTGGGGTTTAATTAATAGTAATGTGCCAAGTTTTGTCTCTTAGTTTTTTACCGTGCATGGTAAGGTAAGATTTTATTAGATTGACCATTAACATTAGGGCAAACAGGGTGAAAGGGTAGATAACTCTCAATACTAGGTTTTAATAAACAAAAATTATTCCAAAATGCAGTTTATTTTTTATTTTTGTAACTTTTTATTGTCATTCAATTACAGTTGTCCCCATTTTTCCCCATTGCTCTCCCCTGCCCTGTCCACACCCCATCCTACATTCAATCCTCCTTCCCCATTGTCCATGTCCATGGGTCATTTATATACATGTTCCTTAACTTGACCCTTCCCCTGCTTTCCCCTGTTATCCCCCTCTCCCTGCCCTCTGGTCACAGTCAGTTTGCTCTTTATTTTCATATCTCTGGTTCTATTTTGCTCACTTGTTTGCCTTGGTTAAGTTTCACTTATAGGTGAGATCATATGGTATTCACTTTTACCTTCTGGCTTATTTCACTTAACATAATACCCTCTACTTCCAACACAGAAGTTATCAAGGATAAAAAGAGAAAGACATGGAAGAAGAGAAGAAGATGAGGATGAGGTGGTTGAAGATAAGTTGATGAACTGGCTGGTTTTAGTGCAGGTTTTCCTTATCTCCAAAGGAATTAACTGCCTTACACACATCTCACTTGTTTTGTTTCGTCTTTAAACAATTGAATTATAAGGAAACGTAAGATCATTTTTAATGGTAAACCTAGTAGTAAGATAACCCTGTCTTTCAGTAAGGTTTTCAATAGCCATCAGTCAACCTAGTGCAATACAGTGTGGGGGCTATAAACTGCATGGAAATCTAAAGGAGATGATGTGTTGTATAAATTATACATGGATGGTACTTCTTCCTTTGACACAGCTTAAATTAAATCATTGTTCTGTCAACTAAGTACCAGCTCATAATTTTTTCCTTTTTATCAAATTTATTAGTGTGACACTGGTTAACAAAATTTAACAGGTTTCAGGTGAATTCCACAACACACCATCCATACACTGTACTGTGTGTTCACCACCCCGAGTCTCCTCCTATCACCATTGTCCCTCTTTTACCCTCTTCTAACTCCCCCTTTCCCCCTTTCCTTCTGATAATCACCACACTGTTGTTTGTGTCCAGGAGGTTTTTTCTTTTTTTCTTTTTTGCTCAACCCCTCCACACTCCCTGCACCCAGTCCCACAACACCCCCACCCCAGAGCTGTCAGTCTGCTATCTATGAGTCTGTCTCTATTTTGCTTGTTAGTTCATTTTGTTAATTAGATTCCACATTTGAGTGAAGTAATATGGTACTTGTCTTTCTCTGACTGGCTTATTTCACTTAGTATAATGTTTTCCAGGTCCATCCATTCTGTCACAAAGGGTAAAATATCTTTTTTATGGCTAAGTAGTATTCCATTGTGTAAATGTACCACAGCTACATGGATACTTGGGCTGCTTTCAGCTCTGGGCTATTGTAAACAACACAGCAATGAGTATAGGGATGCATATATTCTTTCAAATTGGTGTTTCTTGTTTCCTTAGATAAATTCCCAGAAGTGGAATCACTGGGTCATGGGCAGTTCCATTTTTAATTTTTTGAGGTAACTCCATACTGCTTTCCACAGTGACCAATCTACATGAAGGTTTCCTTTTCTTCACATCCTTGCCAGCACTTGTTGTTTGTTGATTTACTGATGACAGACACTCTGACAGGTGTATGGTGATATCTCCTTGTGGTTTTAATTTGCATCTCTCCAATAATTAGTGATGCTGAGCATCTTTTATATGCCTATTGGTCATTTGTATGCCCTCTTTGGAGAAGTGTGTATATAGGTCCTTTGTCCATTTTCAATTGGATTTTTTATAAATTTTGAATATTAAAAAATTTACACCTTATTAGGTATATCATTGGCCAATATGTTCTGCCATCTAGTGGGTTGTCTTTTCATTTTGTTGATGGTTTCTTTTGCTGTGAGAACAATTTTCAGTCTGATCTAGTCAGTCCTACCTATTTTTTTTTTGTTACCCTTGCCTAAGGAGATAAATGAGAAAAAATATTGCTATGAGAAATGTCTGAGATTTTTCTGCCTATGTTTTCTTCTAGGATTTTTATGGTTTTGAATCTAACATTTAAGTCTTTAAAATGGTTTGAGTTTATTCTTATGTATGATGTAAAAAGGTAGTCTTGTTTCATTTTTTGATTTGTTGTGCTACTTATTTATGCATCCATTGGCTGATTCGTGTATGTGCCCTGACCGGGGATCAAACCCACAAACGGCATATTGGTACAATGTTCTAACCAACTAAGCTACTTGGCCACGGTTAGTGCCATTTTTTTTTTTTTTTTTTTGCATGCATCTGTCCTATTTTCCCAACACTATTTACTGAACATACTATCTTTACACCATTGTAAGTTTTTGCATCCTTTGTCTAATATTAATTGACCATGAAGGTGTTGGTTTATTTCTGGCCTCTAGTCTATACCATGCTGGGGTTTTTAATATATTTTATTGATTATGCTATTACAGTTGTCCCATTTCTCCTCCATCATTCCCCTCCACCCTGCACACCCCCTCCCACCCACATTCCCCCACTTTAGTTCATGACCATGTGTCATAAGTTCTTTAGCTTCTGCTCTTCCCACACTTATTCTTGCCCTCCCCCTGTCTATTTTCTACCCACCGTCTATGCTACTTATTTTCTCTACCTTTTCCCCCTCTGTCCTCCTCCCCCTCCCCTGTTGCTAACCGTCCATGTGATCTCCATTTCTCTGTCTCTGCTCCTGTTCTTGTTGTTTGCTTAGTTTGCTTTTGTTTTAGTGTGGTTGTTAATATCTGTGAGTTTGCTGTCTTTTTACTGTCATATTTTTTATCTTCTTTTTCTTAGGTAAGTCCCTTTAACATTCATACAATAAGGGCTTGGTGATGATGAACTCCTTTAACTTGAGCTTATCTGAGAAGTGCTTTATCTTCCCTTCCATTCTAAATGACAGCTTTGCTGGATAGAGCAGTCTTGGGTGTAGGTCCTTGCCTTTCAAGACTTCAAATACTTCTTTCCAGCTCCTTCTTGCCTGTAAGATCTCTTTTGAGAAATCAGCTGACAGTCTGATGGGAACTCCTTTGTAGGTGACTGTACCCTTATCCCTTGCTGCTTCTAGAATTCTCTCCTTCATTTTCATCTTGGCTAATGGAATTATGATGTGCCTTGGTGTGTTCCTCCTTGGGTCCAACTTCTTTGGGACTGTCTGAGCTTCCTGGACTTCCTGGAAGGCTATTTCCTTTGCCAGATTGGGGAAGTTCTCCTTTATTATTTGTTCAGATAAGTTTTCCACTTGTTGCTCTTCCTCTTCCCCTTCTGGTACCCCTATAATTCAGATGTTGGGACCTTTAAAGATGTCCTGGAGGTTCCTAAGCCTCTCCTCATCTTTTTTGAATTCTTGTTTCTTCATTCTTTTCTGTTTGGTTGTTTCCTTCTTCCTTCTGATCCACTCCATTGATTTGAGTCCCAGTTTTCCTCCCATCTCTATTAGCTACCTGTGGGTATTCCTTCATTTCACTTATTGTAGCCTTCATTTTTTCATCTAATTTGTGAGCAAAATCAATCAATTCTGTGAGCATCCTGAACACCAGATATAGGTCTAATTCATTCTTTTGAGAAGCTTTTGAACTGTGCATCTGATAGGTTGCCTATCCCTTGGTTGCTTTGACAAATTGGCTCTGGGGCTTTGATTTGTTCTCCCATTTGAGCCATTTTTGTTTTTTGTTTGGTCTGGTTTCCGCTGTTACATAGTGAGGGGTGAAGGCTTAGGTGTTCCCCAGGACAGGGCAGCCCAGTCGCTGGGTAGTGACACTTTATGTGGGTGTGGGGTCCAAGAGGAAACAATGGTGCTTGCTCTGCTCTCTCTCAGATTCCTGTCCCTTCCGCCACTTCCCCTTCACCTGGATTATCTGCGTGTGAATGTGGGACCACCTGGTCAGTCAGCCACCTTGTGTGGCCTCACTGTGTCTGCACAGTTGCCACCCTGTGCCCAAGGTCCGCTAGCCACCACCTGCATGCCTAGGATCTGCCAGTCGCTGCTGCCTGCACACCCGGGTCTGCCAACCTCCACTTTTTCCTGCTGGGACTCTGCCCTTCTTACCAGTCTGGATGAATGGTTGTTGGACTTCCGTACAGTTCAATTTTCTGTCAGTTCTGCTTGTTTTCTTGTTTCTAAATCTTTGTTGTCCTTAATTTTGGTTGTGAGAGGAGGCACAGTGTGTCCACCTACGCCTCCATCTTGGCAGGAAGTATATACCATGCTGTTTTGATTACTATGGCCTTGTAGGATAGTTTGATATCAGGCAGCATGATTCCTCAAACTTTGTTCTTCTTTCTCAAGATTGCTGTGGCCATTCAATGTCTTTTGTGATTCCATATAAATTTTTGGAATATTTTTTCTAGTTTTGTGAAATACACCATTGGTATCTTGATAAGTAAGTGCACTGAATCTATAGATTCAGTATAGATTGCTTTGGGTAGCATGAATATTTTAATGACATTAATTCTTCCAATCCATGAACATGAATGCTAGCTTATAACTGAAAAATAAAAGTTGCAACTGCCTTGTTGACATCCTGAATACTTCTAAGTATATGCATTATCTTTTAAATTTTAAATAAAAATGTGATTTATGGGAAAATTATATATTATCATTCTGAAAGGTAATATACTTCATTGTTGTCTCAATTTACATGTTTATTATTAAGTATTACTTTTATAATCAGGAAAAGCATTCCAAAAAAGCTTCAAGCTGACAGAAATACACAAACTGGAGAGGAGTGAAACATGTGGACATGATGGCTGAATCTGGGCACAGAGAACAAAGGAAAAGCTTTCCCTTTGAGATGAAGAAATAGTTAGGAGGGAGAGGAAGAGATATCAGCCCTTCCTCAGTATCAGGTGTGGTAGTCAAAAGCTGGCTTTAGAATTTTTATAATAAAAATAACTATTATTAAAATAATATTTATAAAAATTTCAAACAACTTTTAATTGAAAACTCCTTTCTATTCCACAATCTCTTTTCCAAGCAGTAACCACTGGTAACTGCATACTTTGGGGCATCCTTCCAGATACTTTTTATGCATATATAAAGATAATCTTAACAGAAATGGGATCATATTATACATACAATTGTATAATTTGCTTTTTGTTCATGAAACAATAGATCCTGAATGTTTTTCAACCCTTTGTGTATATAGGTCTAATTCATTCTTTTGAAAAGCTGTATTGTATTCCATTTCATGGATAAACCTTAAATTTTTCATCTAATCTCTTATTGATTTTCATTTACAGTGCTTCCAGTTTCTTGCTATTATAGATGACAATGCCACATTGTTTGTGCTCTAATGAACATAATCTTTACATCAAGCCACCTGACCTACCCTCCTGGCACCTCCAAAGACTAACTCTGTGATTTTGGACAGATTATTAACCTCCCTGAAATTCAATGCACTCATTTTAATTGGAGATAATATTTACTTTAGAGAGAGGTTATATGGATTCGATGAGTTTACATTAATGAATGAAATTAAATGAACAAAAACATCTGGTAGTTTCCCCAATGTGTGTGTGTGTGTCTGTATGGAGATAGGAGAGAGAGAAACAGACAGGTAGACAGACAGAGATGGAGGGATACAGAGATAAAAATGGATGGAGGGACAAACTGATGGATGGACCAATAGATGGATGGATGGATGGATGGATGGATGAATACATAGACAAATAGACAGACAGAAAGATACCTGTTTGGCAAGGAAGCCCAGCAGAAATTATTCCTCACTAACAGGGCATGGGGGGAATTTCATAAAATAATGATCAATAAATTTAAGTTGCTTCCTTTCCACTTACAGAAATAGGGAGCAGACAAAACACAGAAGCTGTGGGAAATTTAGATCCTCTAAAGTATCTGCTTGCAGAGCCATTAAACCAAGAGCAGTACCCCTGAAGTGACAGTGCCACCTCAGAAGGTGGAAGAAGTAATGGAAAAAAAGTCAGTATTCTGGATTTAAGGACAAGTGGTTCAGGAAATGAGTGGTAAGCACATTGAGGGAAAAGTAGCCCCATCATTTTAATATAATATGTTAGCCAGGGAGGGTAAAGCTCTATATAATCATAAGTGTATCCCAGACTTTGGCCAGAGGGATTGTAAAACACAGGGAAAAGCAAGACTAATACTAATGACACAGCTACAGATGTGAGAAGCTCCCAGAATCCAAACCTGACCAGACTAAGATAAATAGTCCTGATGAGGAGTAGAAGGAGAGAGTATCTCAGAAGGCCTGTAAGATAACAAAATATTTAAAAGCAGGAACACAGCCTTGCAGTCACCTCTGATCTATGCTCTCATTCAGTCAGTTCTCAAATCTTATAAACCTTATGCCTAATACAAACCTCCTGCTGTAGCGATCTCATAACCCCACTGTTGATCATGCAAAACCCTAGAGTCCTCTGTGGTTTATAGAATAAAGTCTAAAGTCCTGGCCTGGCATTCAGCATCCTCCCAAATGTTGTCTGAGCCTGATTGGCCCCACTCCCCTCCACACACCTACACTCTGATCTCACAACCACTCAAGGGTTGCCTTCCATGGTAATGATTGGCTGACTACACATGGTAGATACCTGGAGTTGGGGCCTGTCTCGACCAATGGATAGATGAAGGGATGCACGGACTTCCAAATGCATTCCATTTGGAACTGGTCCCTATATGACTTCATCTGGTTCTGGTTGGATACCACTCACAAGATCCCACTCTACTCCTGGCCATTGGAGGTTTCCATCCTTATGTTCTGTGACCAGCCCACAGAATAGGAATATAATCCACCCAGACCAAACCCAGCCTTTCCAAGAGAGGTGGCAGATAAATGTAGGGACAGACTCAGCATCTGTTTTCCTTGGGATCAGAAACCATTAAAATGTGGGCTGGGACTGGAAGCCACCATCCTATGCACCAAGGGGAAAATTGGCCTCTGAACTCTGGAAGGGCAGTCTGTCTGGCACACAGTACATGCTTATTCGTTCAATAAACGAATAAATGTGACAGAAGCTAATTAGATCAGCAGGCAAATAATAGGACAGGCTGAATCGATGTACAGAGAAAGAGAGAGGGAGAAAGAGAGAAAAAGAGAGATTTCTGAAAGTGTATTCCTTTAGACATCACAATTAAGTCAACTCACACATTCCATTTCTGAATTTCTGCTTATGCTAACTTTAGTTAGCATTCTGTCACAGACAACTATGTGCAAAATTTCAAATCTCTCCAGATTTTTTTCATATACTAGTTCCCAGATTCTCACAGATCAAGGTACACTCTATGCCTTCTGAACTCCAATTGCATGTTATGCAGTTCCCAGATTCTCCCAGATCAAGGTACACTCTATGCCTTCTGAACTCCAATTGCATGTTATCTGAACCTCTAGGGACACTTCTTATTCTTCTACCTTGATTTAAGGCTCTTTATGAACACAGCTGCGGCAGACACCATTGGTGTCCACCCTAGAATCACTTTTCCTGGTCTAGTGGCCATGACCTTGCCCCTGAGGATACAGGTGCTGGGCTAAAGGCTCTCACCTACAACCTCCCTATGAGGAACCAAAGCCCAGGTACCTAGGAGTCAGTTACCCACAGGACCACATTCCCATGCCATAGCCATTGGCTGGAAAACAAAAGCTGGCCCTCTCACCTAAAGGTAACACTCTGCAGAACCATTCATGTTCCTTGGGGTCAGGCCAAAGCTCCGTTTCTGCTGAAACCACATTTTTTAGTAGCTCCACCTCATCTTCCATCCCATGTCCCTCACTCCTTTCCAAGTTTCCCATTTCATCAATAAATCAAGTGCTCACAAATCTCCCTGCCCAGCTCTGCTTCTAAGGAATATGATCTCAGGTAACATGCCAACTTCCCAACCAATCTCTTAAAAACATGTTTGTTGATTCCCCTCCTATTTCTTGTAGGGTGGTGATTTTGAGGCACTCTAAAAACCAAAAAGGAGGGAGCAATTGAATGGAGTTAATAATTTTTAGTAAATATGGAGTAAATGGCACAAACCTAGAAACATAGCACAATAAACCAAACTTCTAGAACAGGCTAAAACTCCAAAACAATTCAGAGAACAACAAAGCAGCCTATTGTTAGTTCTATATAAAGGAAAAGCTAGACAGAACTTTGCTGTTTTAGAAATTTTTGTTTTCTTTTACTGATCCTTTTCATTGCTTCCTGAATCCCCCTATGCAAGTCAGTTCCCCAAATCATCTGTGATGCAATGGGCACTCGGATATTAATCACAATATTATTGAAACGCCTTCAGTATATGCACAAAATTTATATTTAAGGAGGTTTGTTTTCCTCCAAAACTTGCCTCCCTTTCCAAATAAAATATTCAAAGGAAAGAAGGAATGAATGAATGAACGAAAGAACAAATGAACAAACTGAACTACATCTCTGCATCTCAGTTCTGTGAGCTCACTACTAAGCATTTTTTTTTTACTTCCACCGATCTAGTCCATCACCCTGAGAGAACAACAGAGTTTTCAGGACATTTTGTAAGAAGAAACTTCCAGACTACATAAAGCTAAAAAAATCTTCTCCGTTGTGTAGACTCCATGGGCCCTGGGATACTCCTGGCTTCCCAGCAGTCACTCAATCACATACCCCTCCCCCTTGCTTTAGGCCTATCATTTCAGTCTCTCTATATCAATAATGTGTATCAATAATATGCATGAAGATACAGGCATAACTCCTTCTCAGCACAACACATGTGCACCCTGACAGAAACACTCACGCAAAAACATCACACTTTCTGGTTTTAATATTCATCGGGTCCTTTTCCACCCAGAGTTCCAAATTCTCAGTGTGGGACAATGTTTTCCTATTAAACATCTTCCCCTAAGCCTCATTAACTCTCTGTGGTAGAAAATCATTGTGGTGCTTTGGCTGTCTTTGAAAGAAAAAAATTAATTTACAAAAGAGGGCTAAGTAATCTCCAAGTAACAAGAGCTTTTGAACTTGGATTTGGCACTTCACAACCAAGTCTGCTCCACAAAGTACAGGAAGCAGCTGAAACTGACCTGACATTAACAAACATATACAATGGAGGAAAGAAGGAGCTGGGGGAAGACCTGGCCCCACCAGGAAATGCCATTAATGAAGGTAATAATTGGATGGCCCTCTAATGATAGACTAGTGACAACAAGAGGAGGAGGGATGTTCAATTAAATATAAACTGTCAGAAAGAACTACACCATCATTTCCACTATAAATCAATGGCTGCCAATTATTGTATCAAACAAATATGCCAAGTGATAAACTACGCACTCTAGTATAAGCAGAAAATTAGGTGTTATTTGTTCCTATGCCTGCCTCCCAGGTCCTTTCAATCTTGTTGAACTGCTTTAAATGCTCAAAATGCAGATAAAGGTAGTAAATGTAATAATTGTTGAAGTAGTATGAACTAAAACACTTATTAATTGTGTGATCTAGAATAAACCACTTAATCCCTCTGAGCCAGAGTTCCCCATGGTGCTGGAATTTAAATGAGGTCATGGATATCAAATGTCAACCCCACTGCATGTGCTTGTTGAACTTTAGTTTTTTTTTCCTCCTTTTCTAGAACATTCTCTGAAACAGGTGTAAAGAATTGGAGTGCATAGATACAAGTATACTCAATGCTCTAATACATGATTGCCAGCTCTCAGCCCCTTCCCTGGGTAGATCATGCACATGATGGAGTGGAGAGGGCAGTGATCCCCTCAGTGGCTCAGGCCTTCAGATGATGAGCTGCTAGAACTGGAAGGAAAGAATCCCACTCCCTGTCCCTTGCATGGTACAAAGATGAACTTGCTCACTCAGCAGGAACTAGGGCACAGAAGCCTTTCTGACCTTGCTCCAGAGTCCCAGCCCACGAGGACTAGTGGTCAGTGTCATAGCGGCAAACCTCTAGCCATGAGCAAGCAACAAAAAAAATGGAGATCCCAACAGGCCCCCCAGAAACTGTACCCAGGTTTCCAACCTCTAACCATGAAAGGCCTGGAAGTGCTAAGAACCTGAATGCAAGGTCCTCCTTTAGAAGTAAAGCTGGTGAAATCAGTAGAGAAGGCTCTGGCAGGCTCACTACTCAGCCCCTGGCCTAGGGACGGTCAAAGCAGGAACAGCGGGGCCTAGGAACATGAACCCATTAAGGGTATTATTGCTCTACTGCAAGACCCAGGGCAGAGTGAAGAATAGAAAAGTGTTTCCAGGACTCTAGTTCTACCTGAGATAAGAAAAAAGAAAGCTCTAGCCAGCTACCAAAGGGTCCAGTGGCACAGAAAGTTGTGTATCGACAGACAGGTGGAGACTTTAGGCCTCCATGATTCATTCACAGCGTTACTGAGCATTCTACGTGCCAGACACTTTGCCCCTATCTACCAGTGGCACCATGAACAGTGCTAGAGGGGACATTCCTGTCCTTCTCACTACCCAGCACACATGTACTGCTGGGACCCCCATGAAGCTACTCCAGCTCAGCTTCCACAAGAGGGCCTGTTGGCTGCCACTGGCCATGTGGGCTGCCAGGCCCTTTCTAATTCTCAGTATAATAAGGAAATTGGATCTGACACACACAACAGCTTCTTGTGAGCTTGTCTAGCTTGAGTCACCTCCAAATACCCTAGCAGAATTGAGTCTCAATTCTGGCCCTTGAAGTGGAGGGCTACAGTCCAGCTATGGTTACTTAGGACCCAGGGTGCTCAGCATTCTGGGCAGCCTCACTACCAGCCAGACAGCTCATACTCTCCCCCTTCAACATCCATTATGCTCATGTTCCATTATCCACATATTTTTCCTGTTTTACTTTTAACCAAGATAATTTCCTTAATCAGACCGCCTCAAATGGTCATCTGGCCTGCTAGAAAAGTCCTTACAATTGGGCACCACTGACCATGTGAGCCTTTAGTTAGTTGTGCCATCTCCCTTCCCAAACAACATCTATTCCAGCTCCTTCTAACCCAAACTTTCCTCACACTCTTCTCTGGATGCTCATTCCTTTCAAAGTTCAGGAGGATATTTGCAACTTCAATACATTACATAAATGTCATATTAAGAAAGTATAAAATAGATACTCAGGATTTTTCTTTTCAGATGGAGGCAGGTGGAGATTAAATGCAGGTGTTTTTTTTTTAAATCCTCACCCAAGGATATGTTTATTGGGTTTTTTTGTTGTTGTTTTTTTTTTTTTTTTGGAGAGAGAGAAATGCCAATGTAAGAAACATCAGTAAGTTGCCTCCCGTACATGCCCTGACTGGAAATCAAACCTGCAACCTAGGTTTGTGCCCTGACCAGAGATGGAACCCGCAACCTTTTGGTGTACAGGACCACACTCCAACCAACTGAGCTACTGGCAAGGGCTAATTGTAGTTTTGACCCCAAGGGACTCAGCCTGGTTTGTGCTCATGGGTGTGGCCTGATTCCCATAAGCTGCCCACATACGCAATAGTAGCACAAGAACAGCCCCTTCACAGTTCAATACTCTACAAACTCTAATTAATAGAGGTGCACTGAGCTGATTGAAAGTGCCTTCCTCACACTGATGATGTCAGTGCAGGGCAGGATAGGAATGGGAAGCATCAATTTGAAATGGGTCCAGAAAGTTACAACCACCACCAGGTTTTCTAGTGCAAGCATCAGGAATTAGTTCTAATTAAAGTCAGGGAATTATTGGAGGGGATATGGGAGCACACAGAATCCCTGCCAAAGGCATGAGAATGAAGCTGGGATATGAGGCAGCTCCAGGGATTAGAGAACAAACTACAGAAATGACTTTGGAGCAGGAATGGTATGATAAGACTGTCCTCCAGCTGCATACCCACAGATGAGTTAACTCTAGCTGGGTGGGTCTCTGATCCTCCAATTTTCAGAGCCCTGCAAAAAAGCATGTGATCTCCAGGTTGGGTCTTGGTGCCCCCTCTGATTGTATGAGGCAGTGAGGAAAAATATCAGGTCCCTCTGTAAAAGGGGAAATCCCCCAAACAACACACAGACGAAGAGGCAGCTCTCCAAAAGGAACACAGCTGCTGGAGGAGGAAAAGATAAATGTGCCCACCCAGGGAAAAGGAAGATAAGAGTATCCTGACACTCTGAGCCCTCCTGGCAGGTCATACCTGCCTCAGACACTCTGGCTCACAGTCACAGGTGGCCCTGCAAGACCCCTAGCCTGCTATGCAGACCACTCTTTCTCTGCACCAGTCCCAAGGGTCAGCCACACTTTCCCAATACACCTTCCCCAGAGCTGCGAGATGAGGGGTAAAGGAAAAGGCTGGTAGGCTTGGGAGGTCTATCTTTTCTGGCTCATCAGGTGAACCTGCCACTCAGATGCACCTTTATAAACCCAGTAACTGCCACAGCAGACCATCAGGAAAAAGAGACCTTTCAGGCTAGTGATGGCAGAACTCAGCAAGCTGACAACAAAGGCAGACCTTCAGACCCAGGGCCATCATCCTCCAGAAACCTCTCCTGACACACCTCTGGTCAGGCCACCCAGGGCCATTCCTGGACTCCACACGGTTCCTGCATGGGCATTACAAGACTGAATTTTACTTCTTTGGGTGACTTTTATTCACAATGGCCCCTCTCATCGGAGCATAATCTTTTCAAGGACAGGACACCACAAATGTCACCAGCATTTAGCATCTAGCACACAGAAGAAGGAACTCAGTAAATCCATGTTGAATTAGTCAGTGAATAGATGAATGAACAAACCAAGCCTTACTTGCTCATTTTACACATCCCAATTATTTATGTATCACTCCTGTTTCAGTGTGGTCAAGATTTTATAGGAAATACTGATTTTCTTTTTCCAATAGTGCAGCAGAGATTCTAAATGTAGATTAAGGGCTGGTGGGGTAGAAAGCATGTGTGCCAAGCAGGAAAAATCTGATTCTATTTTTGGGGGATAGGAGGGTGGTTCCAAACTACCTCCCTGCCCCACAAGTACCTTGGAACACTAACCTGCACACACAGGCCAAATAATACAACACCTATCTACTCTTCCAAGGCCCCAGAAAGACCCCTGTGGCGGTTAATTTTGTGTGTCAACTTGACTGGGCCATGTGGTACCTAAACCGGTCAAATGAAAACATTATTCTGCAAGTGTCTGTGAAGGTTTTTCTGGATGAGATTAGTATTTGAATCAGTAGTCCCAGCCAAGCTGACTGTCCTTCCTGATGTGAGTGGGCCTCATCCAATCAACTGAAGACTAAATAGAATAAAAGGGCTGAGTAAGAGGGAATTCCTCCTGCCTGACTGTTGAGCTAGGACATCTGTCTTTTCCCTCTGGTCTTGAACTAAAATATCAGATCTTCTTGGGTCTCAGGACTCTGGAATAAGGCTGGAACTACACCATCAACTCTCCAAGGTCTCCAGCTTCCTGACTACAGAGCTGGGGATTTGACAACTTCGATAACTGTGTGAGCCAATTCCTCATAGTAAATCTCTTTATCAATATAAAATATTATATATAAGATATATATATATGTATAATTGTTTGTGCTTCTAGAGAGCCTTAATACAACACCTCTCAGTAACACCTCTCTGCTGTCTTAGCCACACTGAACCCTCATTCCTGGGAACCCTAGGCCTCCCAAGATCTGGCAGATAAAGGGGTTAAGACATGGCATAGCAGGAAGTCTCCAAAATGTTTCCCAGTGCTCCTCCAGCTTGTGCTTTGAGGTATGCAAGTCAGTGAGCTGACAAGTGTATACACACCTACCACTATCATCATGATATAGCACATTTTCTTCACTCTAGAAAGCTCCCTGTGCCCTGCCCAGTCAGTCTCCCTCTCGCCTCACCCCAGGAAAACACTGATCTGCTTTCACCATAGATCAGAGTAGTCTTTTCTAGGGTTTCATATACATGGAATCATACATAAAGTACTCTTTTTTTTAATCTGGTTTCATTTACTCCACATGGATGGATGTTTTTTGAGATTCAGCCTCATCATTGTATGGATAAACAAGTTTTCTTTTACTATTGTGGAGTTTTTTTATTACCTGAATTCATGACAGTCTCTTTATCTATTCACCAGATGGGAATCTGAATTATTTCCAGATATTTTCTATTATGATTAAAACTGCTCTAAACATTCACATCCAAGTCTTTCTGTGGGCATATGTTTTCATTTCCTCTGGGTAAATATTTAGGAACAAAATAGTAGACGCATGAGGTAAGTTTATGCTCAACTTTAAGTCTTCCAAAGTGGTTGCACCATCTTCCACACCCAGAAGCAAAGTCTTCTTACCACTCTGCTCCTGTAGACAGTGAAGAGGTGTTCACATGTGGCCTGCAGGTGTGCAGGGTGGAAAAGCTTCTTACTGAATCACAGTGCAGTGGGCCTTCCAGGCCAGGTCTGGAGACCTCTCCTGGCTGAAGTCTTCTCTAGCCCTCAATTCTGAACTCTCTTCTGTGCCTCCAGTGTGCATAGTGACATGCAGTCATGCACACAACACTGGCCAAGCTGAGAAGGGAAAACACTCTGTGCTTCTAGTAGCCGAAGGCAGGGCTCTGTGTTATTCATGTGGATGTCTCTCCTCCTGACCTTCAGCCCTGAGAATCTTGCACCACGCCTGGCATTACCATTTCCTGGTACATGTGTGATGAACAACCAAATGAATGAATGAGTGAATGAATGAATAATGAATGGAGCCTGGCTGAATCACTTCTACTTCCATGCCTGCCTCAGTCAATTGGAACCCTATTTTCTCTTTTTGGGTGCACAATTTTGAGCACTGACTTCTCTTAGGCAAAACATTTATTTCAGTCTTTTGAGGAAAATGCTGATTCCTGAAGGAGATGGCTTGGGGAGGGAAGAGAGGCTTCTGCAAAGCCTCCTACTAACCCTTGCCTTCACCCTGTGGACTGACAGATAGAGGCCCACTAGAAGAGTCTCTGTTGCATACACATGGGCTGGCAAACACCAGACCAATGTGGCTGTCTGGGCCTGGGAGTGAAGGGCTCCAGGGTTGGGTGTCATAAACCTCAGGAGTAGCCTTGCCTCAGTTGAGTGGCAGGAGTGTCCTAAGCCCAGATTTTCTCCTCTAAAAAGAACAGAGTGGTAATAACACATTCATGATATTGCTGCTGCAGATAAAATGAGGTAATGTATATGAAAGTGTTTTTGAAAAATAGACACTGTTCCCCAAAGGTAAGTCCCATTTGTCTCTCCTCACCCAGTCTGCTCCCCACCCACCTGCAAGCACCACCAGGCTCATTAGCTGTTCTGAATAAGTCCTCGTATCTATCAGTCTAGAAGTTATGAACAGAACTACTGAGTATCCACCAGTGACCTTGTATGAGGAACACAATGAGGCCCAGACCAGTTAAGGGGATATCCCACCAATGGGGCTCTGAGGAAAATGGAGGCATGTGTTCCAGAACCTCAGGCTATAGGACCCAGCAATTCTACCATCCTCCCTCCATTGCTTCCCTTCTTCCTTCCTTCTTCCTTCTTCAATGCTCTGTCCCAGCATCCACAGATTCACTATATATTTTCTGACTATAAAGCTGCTCAGCATCCAGAGGTTGGACCTGACAGGCAGGAGATGCTTCTGCCTAGAAGCCCTCCCTTCAGCCTTCTCCCCAAAGTTCTACTTTGCTTCTCCGCTTGAGACAACCTGAAGCTGCCTATCTCTAAATCAGAAAAAGTTCAGTTCAGCTAAGCAGCATTGCCAAATGCCTGACAAACTCTATAGCTGCTCTAAAGCTCCACTCAAAAATGATGCTCAGGGATGCTCATGCTCATTGTTATGTTGCTGGAGCCACATTAGCTCCCAAGATGGGGAGGGAAGAAAGAATACACCATCGCAATGTTGTTTCTAGTACAGCGTGGGCCCACAGGTACCCGGGAGCTCTCAGTGGGGACCGTGGAAGACAAGGAGGTAGCCTGGAGAAATCATTATGTATCGGGGAGCAGCTTGCTCTAGGAGGTATCTCACACACTGAGGAGGGTTGTGACGACTCCATGCCTAACCAGAATGCAAGAGCCCAGTTCCAGAAGGTGGACACAGTCCTGCTAAGCACATGACAACAAGAATGTGGGCACTAGTTCAGTGAGCCCTGCCCCACCAAGTCAGCGCAAGTACCTCACAAATACCTGGGGTAAAAGACTCAATGGAGGTGGGAGAATGGTTGGAGTGTTAATGACTTCACCACCTAAACAGACAAGGACTGGGCAGTGCAAGCTAGGGAGAGGCCAACTCACAACTGGCCATCCTGAATTGGGAAGCTGAGTCTCCTTGCTCAGTAAGTACACATGATGCTGTCCACTGCTGGTGCACTGATCACTGGGCACCAGATTCACAATCTGTGGACTCTCAGCTCTTTGAGGTGAGGACACTAAATACACTGCTCAAGCTTGGGAAGTCCTAAACTTATAGAGGGATTCAGGAATTGATGGAACCACTAGGCACTAGCCTGATAGATTCCCTTTTCCTCCCAAACCACCTTCAGTTCAACACACCATTGGAAAGCTCCTATTCTGGGATAAGCCAGCGACTCAAAATGGTTCTCATGCTTAAGGCACTCACTGTCTCCAAGGAAAGATAGGCACATAAGCAGATAATTTTAAAATATTGTGCTAAGGGTCCACTGGTGATAAAATGTACGTTCTGTATGGACCTAGGAAGAGCCTCACAACCAGCCAAGGGAGTCTTGAAAAGTGATCTGTGTTGCCAATGCTTGTGCTGGGGACTGCTGCTCCCACATTCATTTCTCCTGCTGCACCTGCATTGTGGATTCTGGGACATGTTCCTAAAGCCAGTTAAAACCAATAGTCCATGGCATTCTTCATGTGGAACAAGCTCCATCTGTCAGACACAAATTGATTCTTCTAACTTTTTCCTTCACATACAGCTAGGTCCCAAGGCCAGGGATTTCACTACTGAATTCTTTCTCCACTCCCTCCTTTCCTACTTTCCCTTAGCCACTGTCACTGCATTAGTCCCAGGTGCTGGCTATCACTTCTATGCATAATCTGTATGATAATAACAGTACAAAAGAAGAGGAAGAAACAGCTATATTGGAGCAAAGGTTTTGTATAATGTCAAAACTAAGCTACTATTGACTTCTCGTGAAAATGAAGGCATAGGCAAACGCAGTTTGCCTCCTTGCACAACCACAGCAAAATTACAGCTAAACTACAGAACAAATGTCACTCAGAATCATCAGAAAATTGAGCTGTATGGAAGTCTGACGACTAAGGAATTTAAGAAACCACATTTATACAGATAGGTAAGAGAGGCAGGGGGCAGAGATGTGGAGATGCAGAATGGGCTGGTCTCGAACCCATGTGTGGTAGACATAAAATGGAGGTATATCTTGGAAGCAAGGGATCTCAGTCCCACACCAGACCATGCAGACCAGGGTTCCAGTGCCAGGAAGATAATCCCCTAAAACTTCTGTATGTTAAAACCAGTGTAATTTTGGTGGGCAAAAGAAACTGTGGCATCTCCTCTTGCAGGGCCCCACATACTCAGACTCACTCCCTCTAGGGTCCAGCACTGGGGCAGCACTTTAAAGGGTACCAGTAGCATGTGGGGAGGAACTGAAGTGTCTGGCATCAGGGCAAGACCTGGGGGACAGCTTCCTGCTAGACAGAACTCAGACAGCAGCTACTCTTCTTTATTTGGGCCCTCCCCTACACAGAATCACAGTGCAGAGGCACCATATCTGAGTCTCCATCAGCCTGACTCACAAAGTTATTCTCTCCCTGATAATTACCTAAGGCTCTGCACCATCCAACGTATGGACCCACCCAAGCTAGTACCAGGGGCTTTTCCATATGAACGGCTGGGCTAGATGCAGGCTTCAGACCTTCCTAAATCCACTCAAACCAACAACAGCTGATCCCAGACCCTGTACCTATCACTGAGTGGCCCCAGACCCAGCACCAGCAGATCAGCCATCAGCAGATCACTTTATAACTTACACCAAGGGGCTCCAGACAGAACACAGGTGCAGGCTGACTTTAGTCTGCACCATCCGGAACACCCAGAGCCTGTGAACCCAGTGGAGAGTTACAGACCATATCAGAGCACCATCATCCAACCACCTCCATAAGCCATGGAGGAAGGTGGTTGCTGGCCAGGGGTCAGAGCCAGTCCTACCAGCTGACTGGCCTGGGTAAATCCCTCCCATTGACCTACTGACAGCAATCAAAACTCAACTACAAGAGGAAGGAGTACTCATCCCACAGAGAGGGTGTACCTCAAGCACTCAGCATGAGGGATAGAGGAAGCTCTGCTGCTGGACCCTACAGGACACCTACTACATTAGGCCATGATACCAAGACATGGAGCCAAAGAACTTTACCTAATACATAGGAACAAACACAGGGAGGCTGACAAAATGAGGAGAGAAAGAAATATGGACCCAATGAATGAACAGAACAAAACTCCAGAAAAAGAACTAAACAAAATAAAGATAAGCAGTCATCAGATGCAGAGTTCAAAACACTGGTTACAAGGATGCTCAAGGAGCTTAGTGAGGACCTCAGCAGCATAAAAAAGATCCAGTCAGAGATGAAGGATATACTAATCGAAACAAAGAACAATTTACAGGGAAATAACAGTAGAGTGAATGAAGCCAAGAATTAAATCAATGATTTGGAACATATGGAAGCAAAAAAACAACCAATCAGAACAATAAGAAAAAAGAATCCAAAAAAACAAGGATAGTGTAAGCAGCTTCTGGGACAATTTCAAACGTTCCAACATTCTCATCATAGGAGTGCCAGAAAGAGAAAAGAAAGAGTAAGAAATTTGAAATCTACTTGAAAAAAATAATGAAAGAAAACTTCCCCAATTTGGTGAAGGAAACAGACATGCAAGTCCAGAAGCACAGAGAATCCCAAACAAGATGGATGCAAAGAGGTCCACTCTAAGACACATCATAATCAATATGCCAAGGGTTAAATAAGGAGAAAATCTTATAATCAGCAAGAGAAAAGAAGTTACTTACCTACAGGACATTTCCCATAAGACTTTCAGCTGATTTCTCAAAAGAAACTTTGCAGGCTAAAAGGGATTGGCAAGAAGTATTCAAAGTGATGAAAAACAAGGACTTACAACTTAGATCACTCTATCCAGCAAGGCTATCATTTAAAATCAAAGGGAAGATAAAATGCTTCCCAGACAAGGTAAATCTAAAGGAGGTCATCATCACCAAACCATTACACATGAAATATTAAAGGGAATTATAGAAGGAAAAAAAGATTGAAACAATGGCAATAAACTCACAACTATCAACAACTGAATCTAAAAAACAAACTAAGCAAACAAGCAGAACAGAAACAGAATCATAGATATGGACACGATTGGGATGGTGGCCAGTGGGGAGGGGTGTCTAAGGGAATGGGGCAAAAGGTGAAGAGATTAAGAAGTGCAAATTGATACTTACAGGACAGGCAGGGGGATTAAGAGTAATTATAGAGAATGGAGTAGCCAAAGAACTTACATGCATGACCCATGGACATGAACAAAGGAGGGGGCATCACCAGAGGGAATGGGGTAGGCTGCGGGGAGGGGGGCAAAGGGAGAAAAGTTCAGCCAACTGTAATAGAATAATCAATAAAAAAATTAAGCTACTATTAATTTGAACTAGGTTGTTTTAAGATCTTAATTGAAATCTTCAGGGGAACCACTAAGAAAATAACACAAAAATATATGATAAAAAGGGAATTAAAAGTTTACACTACAAAATACCTATTTAATGCAAAATAAGGCAGTAATGATGTAATAGTGGAACAAAGACATAAAGCATATAAAAAAGAAATGGCAAAGTGGAAGATGTAAATTATAGTTTATCAGTAATACATTAAATGTAAATAAGTTGAACATCTCAATCAAAAAGCGGAAATTGGAGCCTGGCTGATGTGGCTCAGTTGGTTGGAACATTGTCCCATAACCAAAAGGTTGCAGGATCTACTCCTGGTCAAGGCACATATGTAAGTTGCACCTTTAACCACTGGTCCAGGCGCATATGGGAGGCAACTAATCGATGTTTTTCTCTAGCATCGATGTTGCTCTCTCTCCCTTCCTCTCTCTCTGAAAGCAATGAAAAAAAAATGTCCTTGGGTGAGGAATTTTTAAAAAGTAGAGACTGGCACTTATGAATTTTTTAAAAGCTCCAACCAGATACAGTCTACAACAGACACACTTTAGGTTCAAAGATACAATAATTTGAATGTAAAATATGTGCATTGAAACAATAACCAAAAGAGAGTAATATTGGACAAAATAGACTTTTAGATATAAAGTATTATTAAAAGCAAAGTTGGATATTTTATAATGATAAAATAGTCAATCCACCAGGAATATGTAACAATTATATTGAATTGGATATGTATAAAGATGCATATCTAAAAACAGAGCCCCCAAAACACAAGCAGCAAAAACAAAGAATTAAGGTAAAAATGGATCTTCAACAATAATAGCTGGAGACTACAATATCTCACTTTCAATAACTGATAAAAGAACTAGATAGAAGGTCAACAAATGAAACAGTTATGAACACTGTAAACCAACCTGACCTAACAGAATTCTACAGAAAACTCCATTCAACAAGATGAGAAAATACACATTCTTCTCATGTACACATTTCCCCAGGATAGATCCATCATATGCTATTTCATTAAATAAATCACAATAAAATTGAAAGGGCTAAAATACAAAGCAATTTATTTTATTTTATTTTTAATATATTTTATTGATTATGCTATTACAGTTGTCCCATTTTTTCCCTTTATTCCCCTCTGCCCTGTACCCACCCTCCCACCATAATTTCCCCACCTTAGTTCATGTCCATGGGTCATACATATAAGTTCCTTGGCTTCTCCATTTCCTATACTATTCTTACCCTCCCCCTGTCTATTTTGTATCTACCATTTATGCTTCTTATTCCCTGTACCTTTTCCCTTATTCTTCCCTTTCCCCCTCCACACTGATAACCCTAGATGTGATATCTATTTCTGTGAATCTGTTCCTGTTTTAGTTGTTTGCTTAGTTCATTTTTGTTTTTGTTTTTTTTAGGTTCAGTTGTTGATAGTTGTTTGTTTTTATTTTACTGTTCATATTTTTTATCTTCTTTTTCTTAGGTATGCCCCTTTAACACTTCATATAATAAAGGCTTGGTAATGATGAACTCCTTTAACTTGAACTTATCTGGGAAGCACTTTATCTGCCCTTCCATTCTAAATGAAAGCTTTGCTGGATAGAGCAATCTTGGATGTAGGTCCTTGCTTTTCATGACTTTGAATACTTCTTTCCAGCCCCTTCTTGTCTATAAGGTTTCTTTTGAGAAATCAGCTGATAGTCTTATGGGCATGCCTTTGTAGATAACTGTCTCCTTTTCTCTTGCTGCTTTTAAGATTCTCTCCTTATCTTTAATCTTAGGTAATATAATTATGATGTGCCTTAGTGTGTGCTTCCTTGGGTCCAACTTCTTTGGGACTCTGAGCTCCCTGGACATCCTGGGAGTCTATTTCCTTTGCCAGATTGGGGAAGTTCTCCTTCTTTATATTTCCAAATAAGTTTTCTATTTCTTGCTCTTCTTCAGCTTCTGAAACCCCTATGATTCAGATGTTGGAACGTTTAAGGTTGTCCTGGAGTTTCCTAAGCCTCTCCTCATTTATTTGAATTCTTATTTCTTCATTCTGTTCTGGTTAACAGTTTATTTCTTCCTTCTGGTCCAAACTGTTGATCTGAGTTCCAGCTTCCATCCTGTCACTGTTGGCTTCCTATACACTTCCCTTTATTTCACTTTGCATAGCCTTTACTTTTTCCTCTATTTTGTGACCATACTCAACCAGTTCTGTGAGCATCCTGATTACTAGTGTTTTGAATGGTGCATCTGATAAGTTGGCTATCTCTTTTTCACTTAGTTGTATTTTCTCTAGAGCTCTGATCTGTTCTTTCATTTGAGCCATACTTTTTTGTCTCAGCACACCTGTTATGTAGTAAGGGGTGGAGCCTTAGGTATTCACCAGGGCAGGGCAAACCACATTGCTGTGTTGTGGTGCTGTATGTGGGGGAGGAGTCCAAGAAGGAACAATGCTACTTGTTCAGCTTTTGCTGGCTTTCAGTCACTTCCTCCACTACTCATAAGCAAATTGAGCCCTTCTGGGGCTGATTCTTGGGTCAGTTGTTTTGTGTATGTTCTAGGACTCTGTGGTTGTCTCCAATGAACACTGCTGTGAGGCTAGGAGTTTCTCCTGCCACCTCAACACCCCCAAGTTTTTTCAGTCAGAGGTTTTGAGGCTTTATTTCCCCACACTGGAACCCTGGGTTGCACAGTCTGTCTTGCTCCCCAGTTATTCCTCCTTGTTTATCTGCACACAAATGTGGGACCACCTGCTCTGCCAGCCACCATCCACCCCATTCCCCCAGCTGTGCCTTGCCACAAGTCCTCTCCACCCTAGCTGCTTGTCTCTGCCCCTCCTCCCAGTCTGGGTGAGTTTCTTCTTTAACTCCTTGGTTGAAGGATTTTCATACAGTTCAATTTTTTGGCAGTTCTTGTCATTTTTTGTTTTTAAATTTGTTCTCCTGCTTTTGGTTGTGGGAGGAGCCAAAGTGTATCTGCCTATGCCTCCATCTTAGCCAGAGGTCCCCCATATAGTAATTTTAATTCTATTATATGACCTTAATAGAATTAAAATTAAGGCACATTCTTTCTCTTCTTCTTTCCCCAGGGTATTCTAAATCTCTCTCAATTTCTCTCTCTCAAAGAGAGAAAACTGTACTTGAACAGCAATTAAAATAAATTTTTTTATAAAATTTCCTCTCTCTCTCTCTCTCCCCCCCCTCCCTCTTTCCCTCTCCCTCTTTCTCAACAAGTTACAGAGGCAAAAGAAAGACAGAGAGAACCCACCTGTGGGGACAGAAACAGGGGGGGTGTGGGCATGCACACATACAAGATTACTTAACATCTAAAAAATTAATTAAGGTGATATACTGTATTACCAGAATAAAGGACAAAACCACATGATTATCTCTAGACAAGCAGAAAAAGTATTTGAGAAAAAAATCCCACACCTTTTTGTGATAAAAAACACTCAACAAATCAAGACTAGAAAAAAATTTCTCAACCTGATAATAAAGGGCATCTATAAAAAACCCACATTTTTTCATCCTTAATGATTAAGGATTGAATGCTGTCTCTCTAAGATCAGAACACAACATGAATATCCACCCTTGCCAATTCTACTCAACATTGTATGCAATTTCTAATCGCAAAAATTAAGAAAGAAAAAGAATTAAAGTTATCTATAAGTAGGAAGGAAGATGCAAAACTATCTCTGTTTGCAGATGACATGAACTTGTAGAAAGATAATCCTAAGGTAAGCACAAAAAAAATATTAGAGCTAATAAACTAAGTCTGCAAGTTTGCAATATACAAGATTAACATACAAAACCAACTGTATTTCTATATGCTGCTATCAGTGAACAGTCAAAACACAAATCAATAAGATGATTCTACTGACAACAGCATAAAAAGATAAAATATTTAGGAATATAATTAACAAACCTAAGTGAAAGGAGATACAGCGATTCCCCAGTAACATCCTTCCCCCGGATTTGTTCAGTTTCAGACCTAAATGTAAAGGGTAAAACAATAAAGCTTCTAAAATAAAATACAAAAAGGTAGCTTCATGATCTTGAAGTAGACAAAGATTTCTTAAACAAGACACAAACTACAATAACCTTAAAAATAATTATCTATTGTACTTTATTAAAGTTAGTAACTGCTGTTCATCAAAAGATACCAGAGAGTGAAAAAAAAGAAAAAAAAACAAGTGAAAAACAGAAGATATTTATAATACATATGTCCAAATAGGATTTGTATCCAAAATCTATATTTTAAATAATTCTCCTAAAATCAAAAAGAAAAAGACCAACAACTCAAGAAAAAGTAAAGTTGGCAAAAGCTCTGAACAGGTCCTTTACAAAAGAGGATATACAAATGGTCCATAAGAATATGCTACCTTAGGCATCCCCACACCCATTGTATGAAAGTCCTAAATATGAATTTGTCCAGAATCTCCATGTGTGATTCCACTGGTTAATTCCAACCTTCCCTGTCTTCTCTGTGGTCATTCTGATTTTTTGCCTATATTCAGTTCAGCTGAAAAGGCATCTTTTCCTATTTTGATAAAAACACTGAAATTTCTTTGGTCTTTCAAAATCCCTCTTACCAAGGTCTCGGGTGAGCATGTGCTTGGCCAGCCTTCCATTACTGACTTCAGAAACTGGAAGGTCATCTGAGCAGCCTGTCACAAGATTTTTCTAACTTCAATTTCACCAAATAACTGGTTTGTATGTTCTAAAATCTATTGATATTGGTCTCCTTTATTGTTTTCTGTTTCCTGAGTAATTTTATATTAACCAGGTTTCTCTTTCCAGTGCAAATTTTTAATCATTTTGTTAAAGTCCCATAAAAATATTGACTAAAATATTTTTTAAATTTTTTTCAATTACAGTTTACATTGAATATTATTCTGTATTAGTTTCAGGTGTACACCATGTTGGTTAGACTATCATATACTTTACAAAGTCGTTCCCCCTGATATTTCCAGTATCCACCTGACACTATACACAGTTATTACAGTAATTATTGACTATATTCCCTATGCTGTACTTTACATCCCCTGGCTATTTTGTAACTGCCATAGGGTACTTCTCCATCCCTTCTCCTTTTTTTACCACCCGGTCCCCTAACCCATCCCCTCTGGCAACCGTCAGTCTGTTCTCTGTATTGTATCTATGAGTTGGTTTCTCTTTTGTTTATTTATATTGTTCATTATATTCCACATATAAGTGAACTCATATGGTATTTGTCTTTCTCTGACCGACTTATTTCATTTAGGATAATACCCTCTGGGTCCATCCACACTGTTGCAAATGGTAAGATTTTGTTCTTTTTTATGTTTAAGTAATATTCCACTGTATGTATGTACCCCAGGTTTTTATTCACTTGTCTATTGACGGGCACTTTGATTGAGATCTTGACAGATATTTAACTATAATTATAAATTGAGAATAGATTTTTTTATAGATTTAGCCAAAAGATTATACCTGCGAATATAGTAAGTCTCCTCAATTATTCCTCCCTATTTCTTTCAATCAAACATGGTGACATGCCAAAGAGCAGGGGCTCTAGTGTCACATTACCTGCATTTGAATCGCAGCTCTGCTACAAACTGGAGCGATTTATCAGTCAGCATTGGTAAGTGACAACCACAAAACTTTGCTGGCATATAACACAGAATATATTTTCCCCACTGGCAGGTCTCTGGGGCAGCTGGATGACCCAGTCCCACGTCTCATTCTTGGGCTCAGTGAGGAGGCAGTGAGTACCTCATACATATTCTTTTTCTCATGGTCAGAAGAGGAATGGCAGGTAGAAACATGCCTTACACTGAAGGCCTAACCTCAGAACTCACACTCACTTTTGCCCACATGTCATTGGCCAAAGCAAGTTCATGGTCAGGTTCACCATTAATTACGCATAGAACTAAATTCACCAATGGACATTTAGGGAAAAGAATGGATATTTGATGTATAGTAATTTATTCTACCATACCACATGACCTAGTGACAGTTACCTAAAGGCCTATCTGATGGGGCTGCCATGAAGACTAAGTGGGATATGTCTGAGAACCACTCAGCATCCTACCTGATGAGTAGCAAGAGCTCAATAAATGTCAAGTATTGTTATTGTGTTTATTTTTGGACCAAATACTGCAACTGACCTTTTTCCATGTCAGATTTGATCTTCTCTCTGACACATTGTTTCAGACATTGGAGATAGTTGGGATCGTCACCCATCAAGTAAACAAACTCTGACAGCACCGCACTAAGTAGGTTCTCATGTATTAGCTGGCACATATTACCAGGGAAATAGCTGTCCCTGCTGATCTAGTGTAATTTGCATGCCTAGTCATCATACCACCGCTCTTCACAGATGGTGGACATGTTGAAGGAAACCAGGTCAACTCCGAAGCCCTCTTCTGACTGACATCAGTGAATCAATAACCTCTGGGTACATATGTTTAAAATTACATATACATCAACTTCATTTTCCTGCTCAAACTGCTGTTTCTCCATTTTCTCTATAAGACCTATATCAAAGGCATCATATAAATCTGAATTTGCTGCACATGGAACATCTTCAAAGACAGACCACATGACAGGACACAAAACCAGTCTCAACAAATTCAACAAAATTGAAATCATACCAAGCATTTTCTCCGACCACAAGGGACTGAAACTAAAAACCAACCCCAAGGGGAAAAACCCAAAATACTCAAAATCATGGAGATTGAATAGCATGCTATTAAACAATGAATGGGTCAAGAATGAAATTAGGGAAGAAATCAAAAATTTTCTGGAAACAAATGAAAATGAACTCACAACAACCCAAAACTTATGGGACACAGCAAAGGCAGTCCTCAGAGGGAAGTTCATAGCCATACAGGACTACCTAAAAAAGATAGAAACATTTCAAACAAACAACTTAACCCTACGCCTACAAGAACTCAAGGAACAATAACAAAGACAACCCAGAGCAAGTAGAAGGAAGGAAGTAACAAACATCAGAGCAGAATTAAATGACATAGAGACTAAAAGCACAATTCTAAGGATCAACGAATCCAGGAACTGGTTCTTTGAAAAGATAAACAAAATCGACAAGCCTTTAAGCAGGCTCATCAAGAAAAAAAGAGAGAGGACCCAAATAAACACAATCAGAAATGAAAGAGGAGAGATTACAACTGATACCACAGAAATACAAAGGATTATAAGAAATTACGATGAAGATCTATATGCGAAGAAATCTGAAAACCTAGGTGAAATGGACAAGTTTCTAGAAAAATGTAATCTTCCAAAACTCAGTGAAGAAGCAGCAGAAAGCCTAGACAGACCAATAACAGCAGATGAAATTGAAGCAAAAATAAAAAAACTCCTGACACACAAATGCCCTGGACCAGATGGTTTCACAGGAGAATTCTACAAGGCATTTAAGGAAGAGCTAACCCCTAACCTTCACAGACTATTAGAAAAAATTCAAAATGATGGAAGTCTCCCAAACTCTTTTTATGAAGCCAGCATCATCCTAATCCCAAAACCAGATAAAGACACAACAAAGAAAGAAAACTTCAGGCCAGTATCACTAAGGAACATAGACACTAAAATCCTCAACAAAATATTGGCAAACCACATCCAACAATACATTAAAAAGATCATACACCATGACCAAGTGGGATTCATCCCAGGGATGCAAGGATGGTTCAATACTCACAAATCACTAAATGTAATACATCACATAAACAAAAGCAAAGACAAAATATCACATGATCCTATCAATAGATAGGGAAAAAGCATTTGATAAGGTACAACACCCATTTATGATAAAAACACTCAGCAAAGTGGGAATAGAGGGAGAATTCCTCAACATGATAAAGGCCATATATGACAGACCTACAGCCAACATCATAGTCAATGGGCAAAAACTAAAATCTTTTCCACTAAGATCAGGAACAAGACAAGGGTGTCCACTTTCACCACTTCTATTCAATATAGTATTAGAAGTCTTAGCCAGTGATTAGACAAGAAAAGGAAATAAAAGGCATCCAAATTGGAAAGGAAGAAACAAAACTATCATTGCTTGCAGATGACATGATAGTGTACATAGAAAATCCTACAGACTCGGCCAAAAAGCTTCTCGACCTAATAAATGAATTTGGCCAAACAGCAGGATACAAAGTCAATATCCAGAAATCAAAGGCATTTTTGTATACCAACAATGAAACAGCAGAAGCAGAAATCAAGAAAAAATCTCATTTGATATAGCAAAAAGAAAAATAAAATACCTAGGAATAAACCTAACCAAGGAGGTAAAAGACCTGTATGCAGAAAGCTACACAACACTGAAGAAAGAAATCAAGGAAGACACAAACAAATGGAAACATATATTGTGCTCATGGATTGGAAGAATTAACATCATCAAAATGTCCATTCTACCCAAAGCAATTTACAAATTCAATGCAGTACCTATTAAAGTACCAATGGCATATTTCACAGACATAGAACAAACACTTCAAAAGTTTATATGGAACCATAAATGACCCTGAATAGCTGCAGCAATTTTGAGAAAGAAGAGCAAAGTAGGAGGGATCACAATACCTGATACCAAACTGTATTACAAGGCCACTGTAATAAAAACAGCATGGTACTGCCATAAAAACAAGCACATGGACCAGTGGAATAGAGCAGAGAGCCCAGAAATAAACCCAAGTCTGTACAGTCAATTAATATTCGACAAAGGGGGCAGCAACATAAAATGGAGTGAAAATAGCCTCTTCAACAAGTAGTATTGGGAGAACTGGACAGCTACGTGCGCAAAAATGAAACTCGAGCACCAACTTACACCATACACAAAAATAAATTCAAGGTGGATAAAAGATTTAAATATAAGCTGTGACACCATTAAAGTCCTAGAAGAGAACATACGCAGGAAAATCTCAGATATTTCACGCAGGAACATTTTTACTGATATGTTCCCTAAAGCAAGGGACATAAAGGAAAGAATAAACAAATGGGATATTATCAAAATAAAAAGCTTCTGCATGGCTAAAGAAAACAGTATTAAAATAAAAAGAGAACCAACCATATGAGAAAACATATTTGCCAATGGTCTCTATTTGCCAATGATACCTCAGACAAGGGTTTAATCTCCAAAATATATAAAGAACTTACACGACTCCACTCTAAGAAGACAAGCAACCCAATTAAAAAATGGGCAAAGGACTTGAACAGACACTTCTCCAAGGAGGACATACAGAGGATCCAGAGACACATGAAAAGATGCTCAATATTGCTTGCTATCAGAGAGATGCAAATTAAAACCACAATGAGATACCACTTCACACCATTCAGAATGGCCATCATAAACAAAGCAACAAACAAGTGTTGGAGAGGTTGTGGAGAAAAGGGGACCCCAGTGCACTGTTGGCAGGATTGCAGACTGGAACAACCACTATGGAAAGCAGTATGGAATTTTCTAAGAAAACTAAAACTGGATCTACCTTTTGACCCAGCAATTCTACTGCTAGGTTTATATCTTAAGAGCCCTGAAATACCAATCCAAAAGAACCTATGTGCCCCAATGTTCATAGCAGCACAATTTATAATAGCCAAGTGTTGGAAGCAACCTAGGTGCCCATCAGTAAATGAATGGATCAAAAAACTATAGTACATTTACACAATGGGATTCTATGCAGCAGAAAGAAAGAAGGAGCTTTTACCCTTCATAACAGCATGGATGGAAGTGGAGAGCATTATGCTAAGCAAAATAAGCCAGGCAATGAAAGACAAATACCATAGGATCTCACCTTTAACAGGAACCTAATCAGCAAAACAAACAAACAAGCAAAATATAACCAAAGACACTGAAATTGAGAACAGGCTGAGAGTCACCAGAGGGGATAGGGGAGGGAATTTCTGGGGAAAGGGGGAAGGGTTTAGAGCAACAAGTATAAAGGACACATGGACAAAAACTAGAGGGGGGTGGAAATGGGAGGGAGGTGGGGAGGGCTGAGGCGGTGGGCTGGGATGGGAGTAAAAGAAAACTTTACAAGAACAACAATTAAAATAAAAATAAATAAATAAATCTGAATTTGCTACCTTAGGCATCCCCTAAGAGGGATTTAGGACATGGACATCCCCATAATATATCCATGTTCTAAATGTGAACTTGTCCAGAATCTCCAGGTACGACTGTCAGTTTGCTGCAACCTCCCCTCTGTCCTCTGGGGGCATTCTGATCATTTGCCCACATTCAGTTCAGGGTCTCTAGGGCCCAAAGAACCATCTTCCCTTATTTTGACAAAAACACTGAGATGTCACCCTGGCCAGTATGCTCAGCAGTTGGAGCGTTGTCCCCTAAACAAAGGGTTGTAGGTTCAATTCCAGTTGGGGCACGTGCCTGGGTTGTGGATTCATCCCCAGTCCAGGTGCTGTCAGCACATGCAAGCCCTGGTGCAGGCACGAATCATCCCCGGTCTGGGTGCATACAAAGGCAACCAATTGATGCTTTTCTTACATCCATGTTTCCCTCTCTCACTTCCAATCTCTCTCTAAAAAGGCAAAGGAAAATGTCCTTGGGTGAGGATTAAACACACACACACATAGACACACACACACACAACACAACACAACACATACACACTGAGATGTCTTTGGCCTTTGGAAATCCCTCTTATGGAGGCCTGGGGTGAGCATGTGCTTGCTCAGCCTTCCATTCCTGGCTTCAGAAACTGGAAGATCATCTAGGCAGCCTGGCACCAGGTTTTTCTCACTTCTACTTTGCCAAACAGTTCCTCACATCATCCACATTTAAGCCCAAGGTAGCAATTGTCCTCATCAACTCTTCTGTCATACGGAAAATGAAATCTATAAGATGCTCAATTAGACCTAGTAGATGGTGATTTTCTGATTGGGATCAGCGTGGGGATCAGCCTAGAATTTGCAGACAGAGGAAGCCAACATGCCTCCCTGTGGACAATGAGTTGGGGCCAGTTTTCAGTAAGCTGGGCTAGAACCCAAAATTCCAGGGAATAGCTTATCCTTAGCTAGACTTGTGCTCAATGGGTCTCCAAGAAGCTTTCTTCAAGCAAGCTCCCACAAAGCAGTAGATGGCCTACTGGGTGATCAAGGAAGTCAGTACTCAAGGTTAAGCTCTCTCATAGGCCATATCCCTACCCCCTAAAAAAGCATAATGGTGATTTACTTTCTTATAAAATATGTCACCTAC
This sequence comes from Anoura caudifer, assembly GCA_004027475.1. Taxonomy (NCBI): domain Eukaryota; kingdom Metazoa; phylum Chordata; class Mammalia; order Chiroptera; family Phyllostomidae; genus Anoura; species Anoura caudifer. The sequence continues at coordinate 81,571 of PVKU01007489.1, forward strand.
ATGACAAACATCAACAATACATATGTATTTTTTTTATTCCTCCAAAATCTATCATTTAGAAATAATGAATCATATGTCAGAGTGCCAGGAAGCCCTGAAAGCCCTAATGCTCAGGACTCTCCGCCTCTGTTCACTTCACCAACTAACCACTGTGCGGGCAAGTGTTGTCTAGTGGATGCTAATGTTTCCATATTATATGTCCTGTCTTTCTTAGAATCTGATTATGTTTGTGCTATGCTCTTCCTTCTCTCCTTATAATGTAAAAGCATTTATTTTCTCTAATTTGATTATTATGCTTTTGTTCTGTTTTCTAGTAAAAACAAAATAACCAAGATCCTACTGTGATCATTCCCTGAAGCAATTAATCTATCTGTAAGGCTGAGTTCTGCTGAGCACTGTGATCCACACTAATCACTAGGGGCTCTGCTCCATCAATACAGCACAATTGCTAGAGCGGCCCACAGTCAAATGATTTGGAATCACTTCCCAGAGGAACAGGGATGCCTCCAGCCTGGGTGAAGGTAGTCTGAACTATCAATCAACAGAATCATGCCTGGCTCTCCGCAGAGAAGGGCGGCCCTTTCCCAGATTTCACTGACCTTGAAGGAAAATTCCAGATTCTGGCTCCCCCCTAACTCACAAAGGAAGCAAGCTTCTGCTTCCTGCTTTTAGAAAACTTGACCCACCCAACTGGCCTCCCTGGCCCTCACCACCCCAGGCCCTCCCATACATGCACCAACAGGAGTGATACTCACATTCTGGGCTGATACCTAGGAGACACAGCCGTTCTGTCTCCCAGGATCTCTACAGCAGCCCGAGGAAAAACAGCAGCTAAAGCCCATATCCCCTTATCTCTGTCTTGCTCTTTGCAAACTTCTGCCTTCAGGACTGACAGTCTTCACAAGCCCCAGATAACAGGCAAAAACAGAAATGCAGAGTTGCTGAGCACCCAGGAAAATGTAGCACATTGGCACAAGTTTGCCGAATCCAGAACTGAAAAATGAGCTGTGGGACCACAGTGATCTGAAATCATCAAAGGAACCACTGTCCCTCTCCCACCCCATACAGAAGGCCCTTGGAGAACAGGTATTCCTAAGTAGGTGGTACTGGCCCATGGATCCCAGACTAGTCTTTCCTGTAACAAAATGCAGCCCCAGGGGAGAGGTGGCACCCGCAAAGCCTGTGTAGAATCCAGGGGTGCTTAAAATACTGGAATACGCTCTGCTTACACATTGATTTGGGGTTCAGCCTCCCCCCACTGTAAATACAATTAATGTCTACACTGTGGGATTAAAATAGTTGGAGAAGACTAGAGTTATAAAAATGCTTAGGAACGTGACTGCTCTATCAATGTTTTCCTTCCATCCTAAAGCCTATGGTGTCAACCTACAGGAGCTGGAGGCAGCACGGACTCTGACCCAGGCAGGTCATACAGTGAGGAGTGAGGGGAACAGGCAGGGAGGAGCCCAAGAGGGGGATGAGGCCTGTGCCTGACCTGAGGGTGTAAGCCCACCTAAAGGCATTCCAATGTGTGTTGTAAACACACCATGCAGCCACACAAACACATCTCTGAGTGAGGTTCAACCCATGAACAGTGAGTTCTCAACTCTGAAGGAGAGAAAAATCTGGAAAACAAGGACATAAGAACTGCTGTGGACATTTCTAAGCAACATAAAGTGAGCAGAACGGAGTAAGGCCCCCACAGACACCTGCAGAGTCTAGAAGAACTCCCTTTGGCATACACACACTCAAGGCTGCTCCCAGAGGACACAATGCTGTAACGTAGTCTCCTTTTCTTCCCCAAATTACACCACAGGCCCCCAGTCCCCCTGCAGAAATTCCAGGCCGTGGCAACTACCCAGTGCCCACATGCAGCATGCTCCCACCCATCCTATGATCAAAAGGCTAGCCCCAAAGCCACATTCTTGCAGCTCCAGCCCAGCACCACAAAGCTGCCAGGCTGTGTCACTCGCCTCTGTCGGTCAGCCAGGCTAACAGCCTCAGCATGGCCAGTGATGTGCCCGTCAATGTCGAAAAATATATTGCCTTTACTTATAAGCATTTTCTCCATAAGAACTGGTGTGGCTTACCACAAAGAACATATTTAATCACTGGCACAACATAAATAAAGCATAATAAATTAGAACAAGGGAAAGGGGAATACAGTTGTGCAAACATCAAAATTAATAGCCTTGACCTTTCTGGCAGTGAAAACAACAAAGGAAAATATGTTCAGTTTCATGGATCATGTTGTCAGGGAGGAGGAAGCAGATGTTCACTAAATTCTGAAAGATATTCCTCCAAACTGTGCAATGGACAATTTCCTCAAGGGACAAAGCAAATGCTTATTGACCATCAACTACGTGCTGGGAACACTGTGAGACCCTTTACATAGAGGACCACCCCAGGCCACAGACACTTAGAAGATCATGACCCAGCATGCAAGGAGTGCTGACCAGGTCCAGCCTGGACTCACCCCACACCAACCAGCTACCCTGTGCAGAGCAATCTGCTCTATGTGATAGCCATCTTTATGCACACCCTCTCTGCATCCTTATGGTGACTTGGCAGAGTTTGCAAAGCCAACAAGTGGCAATGATGCATTCTATGGCTCCCACATTCAGCTTTGTTCTGCAATACCTGTATCAATAATAGTGACAGCCAGAGAGACTGAGGCAAACCTCACATGGCTTGTCTCCTTCAGAACCCTTGACAAAAACTGTCACTTTGTGTAAGGGACTCTAAAGGGGCCTGAGGGCAAAATGAAGGCCAAGTGCGGAGTTTCCTGGTGGTCTGGCTTTCCCCAAGGATAGAGCTGAGGACCAAGGGCACCGGTACACAGCAGGAGGCCTGCATGAGCCTTCCCTACCCCCAGGATGCACATCAGCATCGCCTGCAAAGCCCCATCACCACCACTGTGTCTGAATCTCCTACAGCAGAAGCCAGGTATGCTGTTTTGGTGGTCCCTATGTTTTTCATAGGAAAACTGAGCCTTAGCTACAAAGATAACTTTTATTTTCATATAATAGATGACAAAACTGAATTTCTGAGACCAGAAATGATTGTCCAAGGTCACCCAGCTAACAAAATCTAACTCTTACTCTCAACTTCTCAACCAAAGCTCCACTGGCTCCCAGGCTGGGGCCTACCCAGAACAGCCCTGATTCCTCCCTCAGCAGTTCATCTCTGGAAGTTTCCTGGCCAGGAGACAAACCTCTCTGCTCTTTGCTCCATGGGAAACACTCTTGCTTTCCCACCCAGACATCATGGGGTAAAAGACTGGTAGATTACTGAAGAAAAAAGCCGAGGGTGCTAGGCAGACAACTTCATGTTGGCCTTCAAACGGCGCCCCAGCTCCTTCACACTGGGCCTTCTTGCCCTGGGCTCCTTGGCAAGCTGGTGTCCTTAGGCTCAGGTATCCACACTTGGAAGCTTTGTCTAAAAGGCCTGGTTTCTCTTTATTGTCACTCTCTATGCTTCCCCTTCCCCACTGTCCTTGGGTCCTGGTTTTCATTCAATGAGTCCTTCATTCACCAAGGAGCCTCTACTGGCATAGAGGGTACAATTGGGGCAAGACAGACAGAGCCCCTTTGATCTCAGTCTGGTAGGAGAGACACATCAACTGACCATCAAACTAACATGTGACAGAGCATCCAGTCGTGCAAACACACTAAAGTAAAGCAGGGCAAGGGCTGGAGGGAAGCAAGAGGGTATTATTTTAGGAAGGGCAGTCAGAGACTGCTGCTCTGATGAGGCAGCATCTCTCAGATTCCCAGCTACCTGGGTAAAAGGTGACCCAATTAGAAAGAACAGTTGGTGCAAAGGCCCTGAGGTGGGAGCTTTCTTGACATGTTTGAGAACCAAGAAGCAGGCACCAGGTAAGCATGAAGTCAGAGATAAGGCCAGAGGGAGCAGCAGCCATTTCATGAGGGCCTTACAGGTGACAAAAAAATCAAAAACGTTGGGTCTTATTCTATGTGATAACAGAAACCACTGGAAGCGTTTTGAACAAAAATGATCTGAGTTATATTTCAGAGGGTCAGTCCAGGTGCTTTTGGTAGTTTTGATGCTCAGGGGAGGAGGGCAAAGTCTTCTAGTAAGCCCAGCCCTTTGAAGCTGCATGATTCGAGACAAGCCAGGGGCTTCTGGGAACCTCAGTGCCTGTCCCTGGACAACCCCAGTGCCGCATGGGTCTTTAGTAGGAGTGCAAGGCGATAAGCTGTGATCTGCTTGGCACAGCACCTGGCTCACACCAGGAATTTCTTTCCCCCACTGCTGTCTCCACCCTGTGGGGAGAATTTCTCCCCATAAGGGTTGCTACAGCTGGAAAGGAGACTCCTTCCAAGGAGTACAAGTTTCCCAGCAACAGCAACCCATGGGCAAACATAAGAAATCTAAAGAATCTCTTAAATCAGACCTTAAAAACCACCATAAAGAACATGACCTGGCACTTTTATGGCTCCCTAAAAACACTTTAGAAACACACATGGCATTCTCTCCCAAGGCCCTCTGTTGTGGAGCCAATTAGCCAATTTAGGAACTAGAAAGATCACAGATTCCCAGGGCCTGACAACCCCCAGAGAGGGATAAGCTGCCCAAGTTGAAGGGGACACTGGCCATGACCTGTTTCCGGAAGAGCAGGTGGGCGTCTCTGTCCTGTGCCTACCACTCTGTCTGAAGTGAGTGTGACTGGACAGCCTCTGCTGAGTTGGCAAGTGGGCCCTGGCTTAGGGTAGGACCCAGTTCAAGCAGGAAGGCCGTGGGAGCCACATGCAGAAGGAAGGGGGAGGGGAAGACAGGAGCAGGGTGCATGTGCAAATTCATGGAGGGAGACAAGCTGTGTGCCCCAATGCAGTGGCCCAAGAGGGCCCTCAGCTTGGTGGTAACTACTGAATTCACAGTGCTGCATTGTCTCAGAAATGAGCCCAGTTCATTTTCACAGCTGCCCTGTGAGAGGAACAGGCAGAAGTGATTATCCCATTTTAAAGAAGAGAAAACTGAAGCCCAGAGAGGGGGTGTAAAGACTTGAACAGAATGAACCTCCTCCAAGACAACCCAAGAATCCTGCTTGTGCAATCTCCAGTGTATCACATTGAGGGCTGTCAAACCAAGAAGCCTCTGGACACTGTGGATGGTCAGTAGGAAGTAGCCAAGTCAAGGAAGGACCATGGAGTCTCTCAGGTGCCTAGCTTCTTCTCAAGGCCATG
>PVKU01007490.1:0-86744 GCA_004027475.1 Anoura caudifer
TGAATGTGTGACTGTGAGTGTGTGTGACTGTGTGAATGTGTGACTGTGAGTGTGTGTGACTGTGTGAATGTGTGACTGTGAGTGTGTGTGTCTGTGTGAATGTGTGACTGTGAGTGTGTGTGTCTGTGTGAATGTGTGACTGTGAGTGTGTGTGACTGTGTGAATGTGTGACTGTGAGTGTGTGTGACTGTGTGAATGTGTGACTATGAGTGTGTGTGACTGTGTGAATGTGTGACTATGAGTGTGTGTGACTGTGTGAATGTGTGACTGTATGAGTGTGTGTGACTGTGTGAATGTGTGACTATGAGTGTGTGTGAGTGTGTGAATGTGTGACTATGAGTGTGTGTGACTGTGTGAATGTGTGACTATGAGTGTGTGTGAGTGTGGGTGGGGTCTCTCCTGGCTCTCCCACAGGAAATCCATTTTCCTGTTACAAAGCCAACGATAGGGACCTCAACGTCCAAACCCAGGTCAGGAGCAACCCCGAGGTGCCCTCGCCTGTCCCCAGGACACTGCGGCTCCAGGAACTAGCAGCATCCCCGGCCCCCCCCCCCGCCCCTGGACCAGGAGCCCAGCACTGGGACCGACTGGAGGGCGCTCCTCCCAGCGCAGAGCAGTCCGTGCCCCTCCCCATTCAGGCCGGGTTCACATCCCCGCGGTCCTTTTCCTCTCTCCGGGCCTCAGCCTGTCTCTCTGGGGCATCACGAGCCCAAAGCCCTCCTGCGCTCACGTCTCCTGCTGCTGAATTTTGTGAATCGCTCCAAACGGCCCCAAACCCTGAGTCAAATGGCAGCTGTGCCCACGGACAGCGATGGTGGTGGTCCCGGGGGCACCTGCCGTGGCCACGTGCGGGGCCTACGCATCCGTCAGGCCCAACCCGCACCCCGTGGGCTCGCTTCCCAGCATCTCAGAGTGCTGGACACAGGTTCAAGGTCGAGTGACCACAGAGAACAGCTTCCAAGGCCAGGCCGCTCTGTGGTGAGCTTCGCCTCCGGCTGAGAGATCCGCCACTGCCCTCTCTTCCGTCCACGTGCTCGCTCGGGTTAAGAGTCTAAGCCCACCACCATCCCCTTGGGAAGTTGGGGGTGAGCGCAGTTGGGGATCAGCTCTGCGGGCTGTGTTGGCAAGAAACTCAGAAACCACACCGTTTCCAGGAACCTGAGACTCTGGGAGTGGTCCTGGCGCCCTCTGGTGGCCTCTAGGGAGCGTGCAGCCAAGCGTTGCTGGGTTCCCCGAGTCCTGGAGGCACCCCTTAGAGGCATCTGACGTCGAGGGTGAGGCTGGCAAGGGCCTACAGTGGCTGCAGGCACGTGCTGGGTCCCTTTGCGATCCCTAAAACTCGCCCAATGTGGCATTCCAGCCCACGCGTGCCCACATTTTCCTGTGCAATCATCGTTTCCTTCTCCCTTCCATGTCCCACTGCATTTTAGCAGGAGTCCACGCTTCCTCAAAACCTCCGCAGGTTTCAGGTACATGCCACACACACAGTAGGTACCCAACGGAGGTGAAAACAGGCCCCCAGGAAAGGTTTCAGTGCAAATAAATAGTGGGAACAACCCAGGCGTCCCTCACCGGGTGACTGGATCACAGGGGAGTGACCAGTCCTTGCGGTGGACAGTTTGGCAATAGCAGGACTGTGGTGCCCACGCAGCTACAGCGTGACGCGCCCGGACCGCGCTGTGTGAGCGGCAGACGCCGGCCACACGGGGCCGCCCGGTGCACTCACACAGAAGGTCCAGAATCAGAGAGGGGGTCGGTCTTGGACTCTCTCCTCTTGTCTGTCCCCCCCACCCCCCACCCAGAGCCTGCAGCTGAGGGAGCCGTTAAGGGGCTCCCTCTCCGCGCCCAGACCCCCAAGGAGTCTCCAGGGGGCTAGGAATGGAGGAAATAGTCCAGCCCCCTCCGGGGCTCTCTGCCTATGGGGGCCCCTCCTCGGGCTTGCTCCCCCTTCCGTTTTGCAGGAACAGGAAGATGCCCCAGGCTGGGACTGGGGGGCAGCAGAGGTGGGGGCACCCTTTTCAGGCTTTTCCAAAACTTGGAATTCAGCCCTTTCCACTGCATCCCCTGATGCCTGGAGTGCCACCAGCAATTCCCATGGCTTATTCTTCCTTGTCCCCGAATGTCCCCTCCTCAGAAAGCCCCACCCCCTTGCTTCTGAGCCGTTGCCCTGTGGGTGCCTCCTTGGAACTGAGCCTGCTGTGTCCCTGGCTCAGCTGCACTCGCCACTGCCCCTCCTGACACCCCGAAAGGCTCCTCGGGTCCCCAGAAGCCAACGGAGGGGGGCCCCCAGGAGCAGGGGGAGGGAGGCAGGGGCAGGAAGGGAGGAAAGCCCCCTCCCCGATCAACAGCCACAGCCCACCTGATGGCCTAGAGGCTGAACAAAGACAGTGAGCGGGTCACTCATCCTACAAACCGGACCCTCGCCAGAGCAGGGGCGTGCTGTCTCAATGGAACGCAGGAACGGCACTCCTGGGGCTGTCCCAGGCCCGCGGGGACAAGCGGCCACACTGGGTACGAAGGACTGGAGAGGAAAAGGACTTTCCGCAGCCTCCAGTGTCCTGCCGGCCAAAGACTCACGCCAGCAACCTTGACCCCCAGGCACATGGCAACTTCAGGGAGACCTGGGCAGCAGCCAGCAGCGGAGGGACTTGAACCCTCGGAGCTGCTGGGGAGGGGAAGACGGGGAGGAGGAGGAGGGAGACAAAAGTATCTACGGAAACCAGAGAAACGACAGTAACAACAGACAAGGGTATCCGGGTTGCTTTACTCCCCCCAGATGGTTCTGGTTAGTTTGGCAAACTGCGAGCCCCATCAGGTCTCCCTCTCGTGGCCATTGGGAGGATTGCAGCCTCGCGTCTCCATTTTTCCCCAAAGAAGGAATTTTGTGACCTGCAGACCCGGGACATAAAACTCAGCGGGGATGATAAGTTTATTTTTAAAGATTGCTTTGTCTTATAAATTGTATTTTAATTCCGTGTATTAATACAACATAGAGCCATATTCTTGTCGGTTTTTTTTTTAATAAAGCGCTGTCTTTTGTTGGGTAGTTCTGCTTGAATGAAACCGCGCACCCTAAGGGCCCTTGGGGTGCACCCCCTTGCCGTCTGACCAGGCGGGGCTCCGAGCCAGTCCCCGCTCCTTTTCCAGAAGGTGGGGAGGGCCCTGCTGCGCAGGGTCGCCGGAGGAAACGCTCAGCTCCCGGTGAAACTGGAACTTCACAGAAACAAGAAGCGTTTTTCCAGTGGAAGTGCATCCCAAATGCCACCCGGGATAGGCGGGGAGATGAGGCCTGCATTCCACACCCCGCAGGACGGTCGTCTGCCCCCAGCCGGCCGATGGAGCCGGTCTGAAGAGCCCCAACTACTTGCGGGGGCGGTTTGCTTGCTTCCTGTGTCGGGGGACAGCTCTTTGTTGGGGTTCTCAGCACCAGACTCAGGAGCACCGTGCAGTCTCCCTGGAGGGCAGGCCTCAGCCAGGATCCCCACGGGCCTGCAGCCAGTCCTGGGTGAACAGCGCCCCCTTTCGGCCTGGCTGCAATACTGCTTTGGACGAGAGCCCGCTGGGGTGTGGGCGACTCAGGGGGCTGGGTGGCCCGGACACACCCCGCAGTTACAACTCAAACCCTTTGCTGAGGGCGCACCAGGGGACAGTGGCGTTCTGTGCCACGGGCAGCTGAAATCTCAGCGTCCATGATGCACCCAGCTGTGGGGGGACCCTGGTCACCACCCCGAAAGTGGTCCAAAGGCCCCACCCACAAGCGTATCAGCACCCCTCTGCCACGGTCATCCCATTTGCCTCCAAAACCTCCAATGCCAATGTCATCCATTTAACCCTACCCTAACGGGGGCCTGGGCATATAGTCACGGGGGCGCCGGGACCCAAGGGCTCCAGGAGAGTCTGAATTCTCCCATCACCCCTTTCACCCTGACAGGGGAGAAGGGCCGCCGGTCCCTGGTGGGGACCTGGGACCTCGGGCCCACCCCGTCTGTGCACGACCAGGCTGCCGGGACTTCCCCGGCTCTGTCCTTGTCTGCCCTTCAGCACTGCGGCTCGTTTTCAGAGAAGGGTCCCTGTCCATGGCTTCATGTCCTGCCAGGCCACCTGCGGGTTGGTGCTGAGTGACAGCACATCTCAGGGACACTCAGTGACCTGGCCAGGCGGGGCTCGCTGGACAAGGCCCCTCACTTCCCTCGGACACCATCTGGGGCCCTGGGATGCCATGGAATATCCCGGTGGCCAGAGAGCTTGTACCCCCCACCCCCAGGGGCCAGCACCGTCCAGGGGCAATGAGGCTGAGGGGCCCTGGTATTTCCGCCGGGCCAGGCGGTGCCCCAGGCATCAAGCAGGTGGCATTGGTGGCCTGTCACCAGGAGCAGAAGCTGAAACAGTTCGTCCCCACTGCACCTGGGTGTCAGAGTCACCAAGGAAAGAGACAGTCAAGTGCCGGGTGGAGCCACGCGGAGGGGAGAGAGCAAGACCAGCGTCAGTGTGGGCACCCGTCCCCGTGGCCAGCAAGTCCCACTGGAAGCTGACTCGGGGCCACTGGCCCGCAGCTGCCCCTCTGGTGCTGCGACAGAAGGGTCCCACCCCCTCGGCGGTGGGGTTGGCCAGGGGCTGCAAGACGCACGTGGGGAATGCGGACAGAGGAGCGAGCATGGAGGAGGGGCCAGCTGGCTGGCCACCTGCTGTGAGGCCCCACTGTCCTTAGGTGGCCGAGTGGGGGTCAAATGTCTGCACGCTATTTGCCTTATGGTCCAGAATCCACCCTTTCCCCAGGTGTAAACCCCAAAACACTGAGGGCAGGGGCTCAGACAGGTGCTCGCCCCCATGATCATGGCAGCGCCGCTCAGAACCGGCAAAACGGGGACGCTGCCTAAACGCCCATCAGTGGGCGACTGTGCCCCAAGCCCGGGGGTCCGCCCCCACCCCGGGGATGTCGTCAGCCTGAAAACGACAAAAACGCAGGTGTGCTACCTCGAGGATGCTGTGCTCAGGACCACCGGCCGCCTGGGCGACAATTCTGCCCTCTGCCCTCTGCCCTCTGCCCTCTGGGAGCCTGACCAGCTCAGACTCGTGGCAGGGACGGGGTGGGCGGGGCCTGGGGGTTGTTCCCAGGGCGCTGGCGACGGTGTTGTTTGCTCAACGATGCTCCTGGAGCTCGCGTCCTGAGCCGCCCACCTCACAGAGGTTAGGGTGGCTTCGGGCTCCGGGTTTTCAATCGCAGGAGAAAAGGAGTCCCCTGGGTTTTCGTCCTGAAACTTTCGCTTTCTGACCTTGGGGGATGGAAACTTGTTCATTTGATTCACCGCACCCAGTAGAATGATGGCCCCCCAGAGACTTCCCAGTCCAGTCCCCCGGCCCCAATGTGACCACATTAGGCCACGTGGCAAAGGGGATGAAGACCGAGGCGGTACCAAGATCGGCATCAGACGCGCCGACACGACCCTGCAGGGTCTGGGTCTGCCCAGCGTGGTGACAAGGATCCTGAGCGTGGGCAGAGGGAGGCTCAGAGGAGGCCGGGGGGCAGGTGTCGTGTCAGAAGGAATTAGCCTGTGTGAACCCCCAAAGTCCACAAACTGAAGCCCTGACTCCTGACGTGAATGGGGGTGACTACAGGGACTTGAGGAGGTGATTAAGGTCAATGGCGTCACCAGGATGGGACCGAATCTGATGGTAGGGTGGCTTTAGGAGGAGAGGAAGGGAGGCAGATGGCACCCTGTCTACCATGTGAGGAGAAGCGGAAAGACAACACTTAGAGGCAGGAAGAGAGGTCTCAGGGACCGACCCTGAGGACCCTTGACCTTGGACTTCAGCCTCCAGCGCTGCAAGAGGACACATGTATGTTACTGAAGCTGCCCAAGCCAGGGCTCCCATTCCTCCCCCCTGAGCTGGCCAGGACAGCCTGCTGCTGCTGCTGGCCTGGAAGGTGGAGGGAGGGCCAGGAGTCGAGACTGGAGAAAACAGGGGAGCGGATGGACCCCCAGAACCTCCAGAGGGACAGAGCCCGCTGACCCCTTGCCACGGGCCCGGGGAGACCGGGGGCAGACTCATGGCTGTAGAACCGGGAGGTGACAGGTCCATGTTGCTTTGAGCCGCGGGTTTGTCACGAGAGCGATGGAAAATGAATGTGCGTGCCGAGCCCGAGTGAAGAGGTTGGGAGGCACCCTCCGAATCCTGACGTCCGCGGTCTGACAGACTCCACCATGTTCCCGTGGCCGTTCCGGAACCTGGTGGGTGGTTATGCCACAGGGGGCGCTGAGAGTGTCTGGTTGGCTGCGTGACGGCGCAGCCGCCCAGCAGAGCCACCTTCTCCGGGAAGCGAGTGAGACGTCGTGTTTCACAGGCCGCTGGGAAGGGATCCCGGGGATAAGGAGAATGGAGAGAAGTGGGGTGAGCCTAGTGTTTACCTGAGAAGGGGGGCAAAATGTGTGTGCGTGCACTTGCCTATAGTTTTTAAAGGAAGGAAAACGAAAAATGTTAAAAATATCCGTCTCCCCACAGAAAGACCAGGGAAGCAGCGAGGCAGGAGCCACACCCGCAGCTGACCCTGTGCGCGCAGCTGCCCCCCGAACCTGGTGACTGTATTTACACAACAGCACAGCATCAGCCCCCCCCCCCCCAAGCAGCCAGAGGTCATATCTACCTTGTGTGATTACACACGGGCAATCATGTTCAGGCGATTCCCTAATACTCACAGGAAGAGGTAATCAGTCCCCTGCGCTGTGCACCGAGTGGGCGGGATGGCCACCCAGAGGGACGGCCACCCAGGGGGCCCTCTGCGCCGACCTGACGCGGAAACCCAGATCTGCGGCGGCCGTCCCTACCAGCCTGCACCAGCGAGGAGAGGAGTCCTGGAAAAAATCTAAGTCTTGGAAAAAACCTGAAACAGTTTCCTTTCAGGAACCCTGGTGTGGCCGGTGGGGCTGTGTGTTTATCCTGAGGGTGCTTGGCATCTGGGAGCAGGAGGCAGCCGGCTTTGGACGAGGATCTGGAGTTCTTGGGGGGAGGTGGGGAGAGGGGACACATGTGTGAGGTCCGTGAGGCCAGGGACATTCCCCGCTGAGTCTGAGTTGAGAGTGTCGGTGGGCATCCAGGGGGTATTTCATCTTTAAAATACACACGTTTCCCAGTTCCGTCCCCCGACAAGGCCTGGAAACGCGGCCCAGACGGTGGCCAGAGCCCTGAACGCCCCAGCGACAGTGGCAGCCCCTGTGTTTCCCTCCAAAACGAGCCGGAACTCCTTGGAGAAATAACCGATTCAAGCTCTGGGGCAAGAAATGTTCCAGCTGACCGTGGAATAAGTGCATTATCAAAGCCCACTGAGGTCGCATAAAAAAGGCTCGGATGCCAGCAAAATAGGCTAATTTAAGCACCAGTAATAAGAAGCGCACTGAATGGAAACACACCAACAATGTTTAGCTCAACCAAGTCCTAATGATACTAAACAGCACTCGATGGGTGACATTTTGCGGAGCCAACGAGACCAGCTCGGTATTTTGAAAGTTGGTATGAGAAAAAAGAGCGAGACAGAGAGAAATCAACTCTTCCCCTGCCTGTCCTGTTGAGACTCTGGTGAGGGGAATCTCCCTTCGTAGAGCGTTTCCGCTCCCGGCAACATTGTAAATGAGGAAGAAGTGACGGAATTCGAGCGTTACTGTGTTGCAAGGCAAGAACAGGTGCGGGGCGGCGGCAGCAGCAAAGGGCTCCAGATACAGCGCAGCGAGGAACAGGCGGTGCACTCACCAGGACGAGCAGACAACTCCTGCGAGGTACTCTTGTCCCCTGCCTCCCCCCAGATGAGTCAGACGTGAACCTAACCCAGACTCGAAGTCCAGGTTCTGTTTACAGGAGATGCAGAGACAGAGGACAGAGGAAAGCATGAGAAGACCGCCCAGGGATGCCGTCAGCAAACACCTGGGCTGCGGGAAACTTTTCTGCACAAACGACCTGATTTTGTTAGCAGGTAGTTGGCAAGAGGTGATGGATGACAGATGAAGGAATGGAAGAGACAGCTAATCACAGAGAAAGCATCTTATTTGGGTTCTGACGGGAAGAAACAGCCAATCGGGAAACAGCTGGGACCATGGGGGGCATGAGACCACTCACGGGCAGAATCGGGGCCCCGCCGCCACCTGTGGGGGCCATGTGCTCATCCATCCTGACCCGAGGAGTGTGCTGGGCGGGCGAGGGGGGGTGACACAGGAGGCTGACACCAGAACAGGGAGGCTGTCCTGGGTCATCAGGTGGCCTCGTGACCTCACGGCGGTCCTTTAATGAGGAAGCGGGAGACAGACAAGGAGGCGGAGCCGGAATGATGAGACCTGAGAAAGATGCCCGGTACCGGCCGGCTTTGGAGACGGACAGGGGAGCCGTGAGCGGAGGAACGTGGGCACCTCTAGAAGCTGCAAAAGACCACAAAACGTGTTCTCCCTCCGGCCCCAGCCGTCAGGGGGAAGGCGGCCCGGCTGACTCTTTGGTTCAGCCCAGGAAGAACCTGAGTCTGACCTCCAGACTCAGAAGGTAATACAAGATGGAGTGTCGGGGGTGGGGGAGCAAACAACAGAAATTATTCATTAAAACTGTGTATTTATTCTTACATGTTTAAACTTCAGTCACCTTCCAGGTACTCCCCCTCTGATGCAACGCACCTATCGGGACATTGGTCCCATGGCTCAGAACAGTGCTTGAACTCGGAGATGTTCATGCCTTTTAGTGCTTCTGAGCTTCTGCTGCTGTTGTTTGTTTGTCTGTTTCACCTCTTCCACTTGGGCAAACTATTTCTTTCCTTTGGAGGACCTTTTTCATCTGGGGAAACAAAACAATTCTCCCAAGGTAAGAACTGGTGAACCGGGAGGGTCACGTCATTTTTTTATCAAAAAACCGCTGAACGCTGAGTGTGGCATGGGCAGGTGCACTCGTAAATCACCCATCGTGAAGTGGGCAAAAGAGTTGAGTCTTCAAAAAAAAATTCACCGAAGCCAAACTCAGCCTCTCACAACAACACCAGCTGGTGCGCTGATACAGCTGGGATCCTAGAACGCTCACTTGGCTTGGGAAGCCTATCCTACAAGCGGCCCACCGTCCAGAAGATAATTCCGGATTTGGGGGATCGCCCCTCGTATAGCCTCAGCAGATCTGGATCTCCTTGGCATTGGGGGTCTTTAAAGCCTGCCTGGCTCACTGGGAAGCGCACCCAAGGCCGGGAGTTACCCAAATCGCTGAACAGAAGAAAGACTAACGGGGCTAAGGGAGTTTTGCTCTGACTCAGAGGATTGTCAGTCCTGGGAGGCGGCCGCACTGCCCTCTGGTGGATGCTGTCGAGATTGCAGCTCCACTTCCCGGCTTCCTGGGGGTTCTCACCTGAGGCTCCAGGAGCCCCTACCCTGCAGAGGCCGGGCCTCTGGGACCCAGGGCTTGGGTGCACTGCCCACCTGCCTTTGGACCATGGTGCTTCATCTTTCAAAATCCATGGGCAGTTCACATTTTAGCTTCCACAACCTTGACGTGTTTGTGATGACGTCACTGGTCACATGTTAAATTTTCTAATTATCGGATAGAAGGAGCCTCAGGTGTGTCCTTTGACCTCGTAGGGTCCCAGCTCCTGCACAAGGACCCTCGAGGGTGTGCACCCAGCCTGAGAGGTGCGAGCTCAGAGACACCCTCGGCCCTCCCTCCAAGTCCTGTGCCAGGCCTGGGAGCCCAGGGGTGCCCTGTGGGGTGCCCCCACCTTCCTGTCCTGCCATGGGGACCCTCTGAACCGCTCTCCAGACTGAAGAGGGCACCTGAGCGACTAGGTTACGGTTCTGAGGATCTGACTGAGCATGGGCTCCCACGCAGCGGGTGGCTATTGTGTCCCGGGGGCTGTGTCACCCTCTCCCACCACCCTGCGGAGGCGGTGCCCATGCTCACTGGACAGAGGACACGGTGGCCCGTCTCTCCAGGTGGAGTCCCATAGGACACAGCCCCACCATGGCCCACTTCCCGCCCAGCCCTGGGCCCACATCCTGGGCAGCCCTCTGTGTCCTGCTCTGGACCGTGGCCAGCCTGCTGCTCTGGCCCATGAGCCGCTGGGAACCCAGGGAGCCGTCTTGCGCACGGATGGAGCATGTGCCACCTGGAACAACCGGGCTTGGACGAAAGCCTGAGCCCCGGGTGCGGAGGGCCGCTCGGGCCCCCTCGTCCCGCACCAGTGCTGAAGGTAACAGTTATTCCTTCACTGACAGAGGCCATTTTGGCCCCAGAAGGTTAACGAGTTTTCCCGTGGTTGCACCCGTGGGTTGAGTTAAATCATTCTGGCCTTAGCTGGGTGTCACCCAGTTGTCACTTGTCCACTGGAACCCACGCTCCTGGCCGTCCGTGGTGCAAGCGGGTGAGCTGCATCCAGGCTCCTGGGTGCAGGTGGCTGTGGTGGGACAATGGAGTGTGGGATGACGGTGTGGCCCAGGGTGAGGGAAAAGAGGTGGGACCCTGATAGACCACCAGCCACGCTGGCGTGTCCAAGACCGGGGTCTTCCTGGGTGTGGTTGGCGGAATAAGGGCTCCCCAGGAGGCTCACACGCTCCCCCTGGACCCCGTGCATCAGTCACCTTACGTGGCAAAAGGGACCCTGAGATGGAGGGCTCCTCCTGGCTGGTCCGGGTTGGTCCAGGGGAATCACCGACCCTGGGGCTCAGGGCTCCCCACACCCGCACTGGGACCTGTGTGCTGGAGGGGTTTTTCTGGGCGGGGCGGGGGGGGGGGAACAGGCCACAATGGTGAGCTTCTTTGCTGTGGGATTTTTAAAAAAGAGCTTTACAGAACCTCTGGATCAGAGGGTCAGTTCCCAGTGGAGACACTTTTGTAGACTAGGCTTTAGACTCGTAAGCCAGCTCCCTCCACACTGGGGTGCCCAGACTGTCCAGACCAGCCTGGAGAACTGAGTGTCCTCGGGGGGCGCGGTGTGGTCCCTCTGGGACGCGGGTGCTCCAGTAGCGGCTCCACTTTCCCAGGCGGTGACCTCGTCCGTGGCCCCTCTTCTTCCCGCCGAGAGCCGCGGAGGCCGGGCTGCCTGTGAGGCCGGAGGGGCAGAGGGGGACTGCGCTGGCCAACACCCACCCATAACAGGTCTCCCCGAAGATAAAAGCACGTGCATCGTGGACACACAGGCGCCTATGCTCATTACACATTTCACTGGCGCAAGGGTGAGGAGCGAACAACCCACACGTACCAAGTGACAATGCTCTACTGTGAGTTCCACACAACCGCAGCCTCAGCACAGCCTGTGCTTCTGGCAAAACCCGGCGGCGGCGGCTTTTGAAATCGCACTGGGAACGGGAGGCGTGTGAGCAGGCTGTGAATGAACGAAGGAACGCTCGATCGGGGTCTGAGTCAGCCGAGGGGAAGCTGGCGCATCTCACTGACAAATGGTTACAGTTCCGACCTGAGCGACGGGTGGTGTTTTGATTCATCGTAACTGGTACCTCGGAAGGGGACTAACGAAGACACCTGTCACCACTTCGCTCGTTCGGCAGCGGTGTGAGTAACCGCCTCGCTGAATTGGATAATCATTCTCCAACCCTGAAAGAAGGTTCCCCCAGTGTTTTGGTGCCGCACACGGTGATGCAGCCACGAACCCGACAGACGCTTCGAAGGCTGACTTGCATTATTAGAGGTTTCCTGTCACTTCCTAGACAGTCGACACTGCGTCGTAATGAGGACTGACTCCCCCTCGCAGACGGCATCTTCCTTACAGACACCCGGGACACAGCGACCCCGAACGGGAGCGAGATCATCAGGAAGTGATGGCTTTTAAGTAATGAGTTGCTTTCTTTAAATAAATAACTTATTTCATTATAAGTTTGGACTTTTTCATTTTTAATGATGGGAAGAGGCGCCTTAGAGATTCCTGAGGCGTGTGCCCGCCGGCTCTGAGGAGTCATGAGTGGCAGCTCCTGTCCAGCCACAGAGAAGCAGCCCGGTGACCTGACTCCAACGTAGTTTCCCTTCTTCTGGTTTCTTGAGGTGTAATTGACAAATAACATGGTAAGATACAAAGTATACATCGGTAAGGATAGGATGTATGCGCACACAGCGGAAAAGACGCCACCCCCTTCTAGTTACTTAGTATCTATCCCTTCCAGCTCTTAAAAAGAGAGATGTAGTAACCCTCCGGAAAAGAGTGTGCAAGTCTCATTGTTTCTCTTTGCGCTTTGGGCCCCTGTCAATCTCCAAACGCACGATCCTGCCCTCTAGTGGCCACCAGGAGCACGAGCGGGAGCCTCCAACTTCCCTGCCCACAGGCAGGGGTGAGAGGCAGCCAACAGACCCCGAACTCAGCAGCTTCCGACCACCTGCAGTGGGGGACCTGGGGTGGGGAGCACAGAGAGCGGGAAGTGCATACCAGGTGCTTCTGAAGCCCCCTTTTTATCTCAGAATTGCAAGTGGTTTCTCAGTCTACTCCACACTGCGCGCGTTTGCTTAAAAATAAAAATCGCAGTTCCCCTCAAATCTTCCTGTGACGGTGACGGTCCAGGAAGACACAGTTTGCTTTCCCTGGAGCTTCCTGGACCCCCTTTGGCACGGGCACGTGTCCCTGGGTCCCGAGGCTGTGATTTGAGAGCACGGGTCCCCAGCCTGCTCCCTGGCCACTTGGTGCAAGTGTGGGTATTCCAGGCACAAGGTGCCCTCCTGGGTCCACTGGTGTCCCTAGCCTTGTTCTGCCTCTCCTGTTTCTAGTCCCTGCTTCCTTCCTTCCTTCCTTCCTTCCTTCCTTCCTTCCTTCCTTCCTTCCTTCCTCCTTCCTTCCTTCCTTTCTTTCTTTCTCTTCCTTTCTTTCCTTCCTCCCTCTTTCTCTCTCTCTCTTTCTTCCTTCTCTCTCTCTCTCTCTCCCCCCCCCCCATCATTGCTTTTGGATGGAGAGGAAGGGAGAGAGAGAGAGAGAGAAACATCGATGTGAGAAACACTGATTGGTTGCCTTCTTGTACGCGTCCAGACTTGGGATAGAATCTGAAACCCAAGTAGTATGTCCCCCGACCGGGAATCAAACCAGCAACCTTTCAGTTACGGGACGGCGCTCCAATGAACTGAGCCACACGGGCCAGGGCAATCCTCACCTATTTTCAGTTGCGGTGTGCTGGCCTTGTAATAATTACAGTCGATATTTGCTGAGCACTGATAATAGGCACTCAATTACTTTATCCTCACCTTCGAGATAAGCATGATGTAAAGCTCTTTGTAAAGAGAGGCACAGAGATGCCATGTGACAGCCCAGGGCCGCACAGCTAGTGGCAAGAGAGAGACTAGAATGCCAAGCAGTCTGAGACAAAAGCCTGCCTCTTAACCACCGACACATTGTATCGATCCTCACATGCACGGGGATTGTGGATTGTAACAAAGAACGTGTCCGAATTATTCCCAGGAATCCTACACCGATAACCCCAATGTCCATGGCCTCCAGAATAGATACATTTTGGTTTATCCATGCATTGGAGTATTACACCTCAGTGAAAAATAATGTATTTCTGCTGCAGGCAGTAATGTGGGTGAGCCCCACAGACATAAGGTAAGTGGAGGAAACCAGCGACGGAGGAGTGTACCTATTGCATGGTTCCTCTTTACGAACTTCAAAACCAGTTAATGCAGCTCAGAATAGTGGGTGCCTTTGGGGTTGGGGAAGCACAGAGGAACGGGCGAGCGCTGAGGGAGCCAGCGGGGGCCAGGAAGGCTCTGCACACCCGTCGGGGTGCAGGTGAGGGGGACCTCGCTGAGCTGTGCTGAGATTTCTGCTCCATGTTGTACCACCCTGTGGGGGCAGGAGGTCGCAGAAGGTGGCCACCCCCCAGTCCCCAGGACCCGTGAAGACGTTCCGTGTGGCAGCAACAGGAACTCTGCAGACTTAAAATGGGGGGCTCTCCTGGATCACTGGGGAGAGCCCGATGGAATCCCACGAGCCCTAACGAGCAGCAGTGTGGAGTGGGGTGTGGCAGAAGCCAGAAGCTCAAAGCACAGACTTGAGTTGCAGCCAGCGCTGCGGTAACAGACCCCGAACTCAGCAGCTTCCGACCACCTCGCCCGCACGGGAAGGGTCACTCGGCGACGTCCGTGGGTTCTGGGAGTTTAAGCGCAACAACCGACAGCGAAGCCAGGCTGACGACAGCCGAGGGAGTGAACAAGAGTCCAACTCCTGCCGCATCTCATCAGCCTCAGGAGGCGAGGACACCGACCAGAATGACGTTATTCAGGGACCTGCTGTGTGTCACGGTTTCCGTGGGCCGGAAGTCCAGGTGGGCTCTGGGTCCTCTGCTTGGGGTCTCGCAAGGCCAAAGCGAAGGTGTCGGCTGGGCGTTCCTAGCTGGCAGCTTGGAGAGGGGCTCTCCACTCTCCCCAGCACCCAGAATTCTCTCCCTGCTCTCAGGGCTTTTCCCCCAAATAAACCCAAGGCTGAAGCCCTCACAGCCGGCAGGTAAGGCACCTATCTGCTCAGCGGGCCTGGGATCAGGGACCAGGGGGAGGTGAGTGCCTCGGGCCCAGCACTGACGAGGGCCCTGCACCCCGGGTCTGGCGGCACCCCACCTGTTCCTGAGCAGAGCCGCATGCCAACACTCACAGCGCTCGATCAAATGCTCTCACTCCTTCCATCACTCCTGAGCTCTTTTCCGGGTGGGAAAGAAATGCCATGTAGGGTCAGGTGCTGGGGGCTGGGGGCTGGGGGCTGGGGCCCCTCCCTGTACTCACTGGGACTGGGGTCCCTCTTTTTCAGGGTGGGGTGGAGTCACCACACTTTACAAATGAAAATACAGAACACCCAACTCAGTTAGAATCTCAGATAAGCAACGAATAACTATTTTCATAGAAATATGTTCCATGTCACATTTGGGACATACTTGTCGAAAAAAAAGCGTGCCATCCCTTTGAAATTCAAAGCTTCCTGGGTACTCTGTGTTTTACCTGACAACCCCTGCTGAGGCCCCTCCCCCACTGCCACCAGCTGGAACAGTCGCCTCCCACCCTCAGGACCCCCTCCAGGACACAGCCCACCACACAGGAACTGACAGTGCTCGGTCAGCCACCTGCCCGGTCTCTCCCCCTCAATCCTGTTCCAACTGCCCCCAAGGTCTCCAACGTGGCTGCCCATGGAATCACCAGGGGCACTTAGGGACCTTCTGCCACCCCAGAGGGTTCAGATTTAATTAATCCGAAGGCAGCCAGGAAAATGTAAAAGCTCCCATGGGGAGTTGATGGAGAGTCACGTTGGAGACCAAGAGGCTGCCCGGACTCCGGACCCCTGTGTGCGGACCAGCCGCAGGGGGGGAGGTGCACAGCTGTCTGTGGTCGGTGGTCCCGGGATCGCCCAGCCTGGGCCCCAATCCCGCCCTGTTCGTTTTGGGCCTGTAGCCCCGACTCTCGGAGCTTCCGTTTCTTCCTGGTCCCTCGCAAAGCTGCTGTGAATGTCAGCTAGGACAGGGCTCTCCCAGTGTGGTCCCCCCCCATCTCAGCCTCGCTGGGGGCCATAGGAGATAAGCAAACCCCCCACCCCCACCCCAGGGCTTGTCCATCAAAACCCGGGCTGGGGCCACAATCTGTGGGCCCTGCAGACGCCTACTCAGCTGCCGGGCCACCTCAGGCCGGTGAGGGTGTCAAAGGAAAGATGGGAACAAATGAGAAGGGAGTCCCGGGGCTGTCTCCTCTCACCCCCGGGAGCCCACAGCGTCCCCCACCTTCCCCGAACCCCCAGAGCGAGATCCTCTGGCTCCCAGAGTTCCACTGAATGGCCCCCGAATCTTGAGTTTGGGCATATTTCAGGGAGAAAGCTTTTAATTCCCTTCCCCATTCTTTAAATCCTGCAAACTGCCCACTGCTCGAAATGTATCGTGGTGCTGGTTATGGGTTAGAACAGTGTAAATGATACAGTTCCTCCCCTGGGCTGTGAAAACAGCCCCCCTCTCAGCCAGGGGTTGGAACTGCAGAGGGCAGGGGGCTCAGCCCAGACTGGTGATACCAGCTGACTTCTCTGGGCCCCCATTTCACCCCGCAAATGAGAGTAATAATTGCTGTTAGGACGATCAGGATAACAAGAGAATTTGTAAGTGCTTTATCCCCCCCCAGGCAGTCTGAGAGTGACGCTTCTTAGGATCCCCTGTGGAGACTTGAACATGGGATCCGCAGGCCACCTGGGGTGGGGGCTGCTTCCCAGCTTTTCCCGACAGGCCGAGATTGCCAAGTGCTGCCCCGGTGGGGAGCCGGGGCCTGGTGGACCGCAGGGTGACTGCCCACCGGGTCTACCTTCCCTTCTTTGGGAAACAGCACCTCTGTCTCCCTGGGGGACCCCCCTGCAGGTGCACACACCTCGGCTGACGCACCGCTTTGGGAGCGTGGGCCTCGGGCCTGGGCTCCCTGAGCGGCTGAAGCCCATATACAGTGACTTCGCTGGATTTCAGGAGTTAACGCCCCAGCAGGGAGGGCGGGGCTGTTAACTGGAAGCTGACGGCAGCTCTTCCTCAATGGTCCTCCAGCCCGACCATCCATCTCCCCCGCCTGCCCGCCCCTGCTGCCTGTGCCCCCCGATCCCCCCCACGCTGTCCCTGTCTGCTGTGTGGAGCACCCCCGTGTCCTCGGGGCCCATGAGTCACCCCCACATCTGGTGACGTCACAAATGAGGGGTGGGCTGGCTCCAAGGCCCCTTCCTGCCCTCGTGTCCCCCACCCAGAAGCCTGGGCCCTGACGCTGGGGCCCTGAGTGACAGCCACTGGCATAGCCGGGGCCCCGTGTGGCTCTTCGGCGGTGGAGGAGGAAGGGATCTCTGAGGCTGGGTTTGTGGATTGTGGGGTGGGGTGGGGGCTCTCTGTGGGTCTCTGCAGGTGGATTTTGCCTTTTCCCACGGGGCCCCGTAGCCCAGATGACCCAGGGGTCGGGGCAACCCAGCAGGGCCTGGGAACAGGCCCTTCCTGGCCCTTCCATGCGGGGTCACCAGCACCACCACCGAGGGAAATGGGCTGGGGCCGCGCAGCCCCTCCAGCGTGTGGCCTGGGGGTCACCAAAGGCTCCCGCCTCCGCTCCGGGTTCTGCTGCCGCCTTCCTGACACCTGACTACTTCTGAACAAGGGGCCCCACGTTCTCATGCTGCCCTGGGCCCCCCAAGTTCTGTGGCTGCCCTGACCTAGACGGCGGAGGTCAGGTGCTCAGCCACCTGCCAGAGCCACGTGAGGTCATCTAGAGTGTCGCCTCGGCCGCCTGAGTGGAGGCCTGGGCCCCCCGACATCCACCCACCCACCGCCGAGGACGGGTCACGCAGGAGCTCTGGACTTTCTTGCTGCAGCTGCCCCCCTTCGGTCACCACCGGGGGGCGCCCTACGGGGAAGGCGGTCCCCTCGTTCAGCACTTCCCGGAGTCAGGAGCTGGTCCCCTCGCTTCCTGTCCTGGTGACCAATGGCGTCGTGAGGAAGTCATGAATCTGAACACCTTTGATGAGTCTCCCTCCACCGCACGAGCTGCGTGGCAATTCTTTCAAATACAAAATACGTGTGTGTACGGCATGTACACATCACACACACGTGTGAGCCCTGACTGGCTATTTAATGGTCGTGGAGCGTCACTGTTAGTAATTGAAGCGTGTCGATAGTGCTGTGCGTGACCGCCGTTATTGCTAAGATTTCTCCTTGGTTCTCGGGGCTCTGCGCTGGAGTGTTTATGGCTTCAATGGAAACAAAAATGAAAAACACCGCACAGCCCCTGGCACCCCTGGCCTCGGCACAGGGCGGCCTCGAGGCCTCCTCCGTGACCTCGGGGGACTAGGGAGCTTGTGACTTCCGAGCACCCAAGGCTCATCTCCCAAGAGACCACAGGCCGAGCGGGCTGTTCAGCATCTCAGCGCCCCTCTGGTTACAGAACGCTGGGCAGGGCGGGAGGGCCCCGGGCTGCCGGCCGCTGGGCAGGGATTCCAGCCAAAGGAGGGGGACAGAGGAGGCCCAGCGGGACCTGGAAGTCCCATCAGGCAGGTGTGAACTGCCTTATCCCTGCCTTTGGGGGTCCCTGACCATAGCTGGGTGGCTCTCCGGTGAGAACCAGGGCCCTGAGCTCAAGCCCTTGAAAGCTGTGAGACGCTGAGAAGTTACTTCCTCTGCCAGGGTGGGGGAGGGACCTTATCTTTCTCATTCACTGTTGCATCCCCAGGGCCAGGCACATAGTAGGTGCTCAGTTTGCAAGTCAGTGAAGGTGTCTCCAAACCTTGCTTCTCCACCTGCAGTCTCTGTCACCCACCCGGCAGCAGACATGCCCGGGAGAAGGTCATCACCAGGCCGGCCCCCAGGGGGCAGCAGGAAGCACGCAGCTGTCCAGGGCCAGGCTTCCCTGAGCTGGGGGCAGAGGCAAGACACTTTCTTGGCTCCATAGGAAGGGTGCTCAGGGCGAGGCTCCGTCTGGCTTCAGTTTCCATAGGAAAACGTTGCACGTGAAGGTGGCTTATTTGGCTACTGACAGCATTATCATTAACGATCCCATTTCCTACTATTGTCAGCTGGGCCCATGAAACAACGTAACCGGGCATTTAACTGTAGCTCTTTGTATCTCTACGTGTGTATCCTACCCCCGTTTCTGCATCCGAGCAGCATGGATGGAGGAGCAGCTATTACCCAGCATTCTGCACTCGGCCTCGGGTTTGCTCTGCAGAAGGACCTCTGAAGGGACCGTCCTGCGTGCCATGCTCCTGATGGAAGACGGGGCACACACAGGACACTGGGAGCAGGAGATCTGGGCGGGACCTGCCTGGGGAGCCCGCCCGCACTGGCTCCACCAAAGCCAGCAAAGCCAGGGTGCAGGCTGGGACGCGGGACCAGGCAGGGTGCCCCGGGGGTTAAGGGGGCCTGGCCTGATGTTTGCTGAGGCAGTGGAGGGAAGAGCGGCCTCCGGGAGCCAGGACGTGGCAGGGGAAGGAAGGGGCTGAGCCCCACCCTGCAGGTGGAGGTGTGCGGACCCAGGCGTCTCCGCACTCGAGCCCAGTGACCCTCGGGGAAACTCAGTGAATTCTGCTGCAGAACAAGCCGCCCCACAATGTAATGGCTAACACCCCCCATTCAGGCGTTCACCTCTTCCCCACTTTGGGCTGAGCTCCTGGGTGGCCCTGGCCCTGGCCAGTGTCGGCTGGTCCAGCTCATCTCTCTGCATCCAGCAGGCTCACCCAGGGCCCCCGTGGCCAAGGCAAGGCACGGGGGAAGTTCACAGTGACCCCTGAGACCAAGGTTCAGAGATGACTCCATCTCTCCTGCCTTCTTCTGTCTGCCGAAGCAAATTCCAGGCCAGCCCAGGGTCAAAGGAGCGAGGGGGCTACCTGCTGACTCTGCCTCTTGACGGAAGAGGCAGTGAGGCCACTTTGCAGGGAGGGTGGAGGGTCAAGGATGGGAGCAGTTTTGCAATCACCGGAGCAGCCTTGAATCTTGACTCCTCCACGTCACCTTGTGTAAGCAAGCCGCTGAGCCCCCGAATCCTCCTGGGGGTGAGCAGAGATGACCTGCAAACAGCCAGGCCTTCTCTCCAGGTCACTTCTCTGCCCCTTGCCCCTCCTGTCACCTGCCCGCCTCACATTCCAAAGAGTCCAGGCCCCATGGGAGGGCCCGGAATCAGGGACAGACTGTGACAGGGGACCCTGCCCCGCGGTGACTAAGCATACGCCTGAGCTTTGGCGATCAGCGCCCCGTCGCCCCTGCCGATGGCACCCTAACATGCTCAGAATGAAACCCAAACTCCCCACCGTGGTCCCGGAAGCCTGTCCCTGCCGCCCCCTTCCTCCTGCTCCTGTTGGATCCCAGCTTGTCCCCCCTCCAGGCCTCGGCAGGACCACTCGCTCGCTTGCCACGGGGGTCTTCACCTCCTCGGCCATACACCCCAGCAGCCCTCCTCCGTTAGGGGATTCTGAATATCACAGGATGCAGAACAGGCTTCGTGATAGGACGTTGATTTGTGGCCCCTGGTGACCCCAGTAACTATTTCAGGCACAGTGGGGGAGGCACGGTGACGTAGCCGGGACCTGGAAGGCTCCTTCAGGGGCTCGTGGGGACGTCTGCTGACTCATTTGGGGGCCGATGCCAAGCTGGGTGCAGACCCGAGTGGGTGTGGAGGGCAGGCTGGTGCCGGGCTTCCGAGATGAGCCAAAGCCCAGGCAGGAGGGGGCTCAGAACGCTGCTGGCGGTGGGGCAGGGTGGGGGGCGGCGTCCAGGAGGATGCCCACCCTCCCGGGCTCTGCACTGCTCCCAGGGACAGTGCCCCCCACAGCCTAGTGCACCATGAAGTGTCCGTGGAGCCTCGCTTTGGAGACCACCTCCGCCGTTCCTAGCTGGGCAGACCTCTCTGTGCTCAGTTTCTGCATCTATAAAGTGGGCACGAAGCAATCTCCTTGTGGGGATGATTTGGAAAGAAATACATGCAAACCATCCTGCAGCATCATTGAAAACCCCGGGGGCCACGTAATGAACAGAGCAATGAGATCACCAAGCACCTTTCAGGGGCCGCCCAGAGACCCCGAGCACGCTCTGCCCGCCCCAGGGGGCTCGGGGGACTCCGAGGGGGAAGGCCCATGCTCCCCTTTCTCCAGGCATTGCCCGGGGTGTCTGACAAATAAACAGACCTCCCCCCCGCCCCCACCCCCACCCCTAGGAGAGCCTGGCTCCCGGAATTTTCTAAAACAAACGGCAGAGGTTTCCGGGGGGCAGGGGTTCTGTGCTGGGTGCAGACAGCACCCAGGACTGAAGAAGTCGGAACAAGTGAAAATGCCACACTATTCCGTGCACGCTGGGCCCAAGGAACGGGATGGGCGGGCGCTCGGCCCGCCGAAG
Source organism: Anoura caudifer (assembly GCA_004027475.1). NCBI lineage: Eukaryota > Metazoa > Chordata > Mammalia > Chiroptera > Phyllostomidae > Anoura > Anoura caudifer. Next base: position 20,802 of record PVKU01007490.1, read on the forward strand.
TTCAGAAGGGGTAACCAGCCGGTGTCGGAGGTGGAACGAGCGAAGGCGGGGCCTGCCAGTATGACAGGGGGGAACTGAGGCGGCCCTTACTCCCCTGGGTGCACGCTGCCCTCGGCCGGCCTCACACTGACTGGGCACGTTGTCCCACTCTCTGGGCACAGACACTCAGAAACCCCAGAGAAGGTTCTAGAGGAAATACTGCTTTCTGACCAGAGGGGGTGCTGTTGCCTCACGAATGAGCTGCTCCAGGGGGCCGGTAGGGGAACAAGTCTGCAGAGCGAGCAGCTGCCGCCCGCGTGGCCTGGGGCTGAGGGCCTCACTGTCCTTGGCCTCTCTCCTCCCTGCCCAGGAGGCCCCTCCACACTCCCACAGGCAAGGGCGGGGGACTGAGCTGTCAGAGGGAGGGAATGCTGATCCTCCTAGGGGCTACAACATATCGCAATGTGCCAAAGCCCTGGCCTTGAGAGCAGCCCTGTGTCACAAACGGCTACAATGTGTCGCAATGTAGCAAAGCCTGACCCTGTGCTAAATGATGTGCAAACGTTCCCTCCAACCCTCACAAACACCCCAGTGGGGAGATATGCTTGCTCCCACGTAGCAGGTCACCAGCCAAGGTCACAGGCATCTCCTCAGCGACAGAGCAGGCGTTTGGACCTGGCCCTACATGGCTCCAGAACCTCCAGAACCAGGGGCACGCCTTGTTCTGCTGAGGGGAGTTTGTGTGTGACTTGCTGGCCTGGGGACATGGCACAGGCTGGGTCTGAAATTTGGGTCCTGGTGTGCCCTGCCTTGCAGGCTGGGCTGCAAGCGCCCCTTAGCATCCGAGCTGCCCCAGGGTGGGGCGGGAGGGGGGCGGATCTGGCAGGCAGAGAACACTTGGAGAAGTTTCCATGAAACAATCAGCTCCGGCCAGATGTTCTGGTTTTCAGCCACGTTTTTTATGACCTAAGTGGGACCCCTTCCTCATTTGGGGGGAAGAGGAGAACATAAGTGGGGAACTCGGCTCTGGCCGCTGGCTCACAGTGCCGAGCAAGACAGTCGGCCAAGGCCTGGGCCCCAGCTTTAGCTGAGCCAGCAAGAAGAACTGTTTGAGTCCACGACTCAGGCGGGGAAGACAGCAGAGGAAATATGTGTTTTCTTTTCGCATTTACGCATTAAAGTGGGGGCCGGAAAATGGACAAGGCAGCCATTAGCCCAACTGCTCCCACGCCTGGGCTTGTGGACAAGCACACGGCAGCTCAGCACTCACGGAAGCCGACTTTTTTCCGACATGGATGGCTCTGTCAGCTAATCTAGTCCATTTCTTGGGGCCACTCTGAGTTTTTATAAGTGAGACCAGTGAGGATTCTTTGCAAAAAATGAAGGCTGTTAGGCAAAACTTGCTAATCCGATGCCAACGGGAATTAGCTGGGCATACCGAAGTCCTGGGGGGGGGGGGCTGCAGAGGATGCTCCAGATGGGGTTTTCCAAGTCGCTTCACACTCGTCCAGGGCTGCTCACTCTGCCCCAAACGGGGCTGGTCATCAGGGGCCCTTGGCCCGTGTCCCGGGTCATGAGAAGGTGGACGAGATGGCAGCTGAGACGTTCCCAGGTCCTGGAGGGCCTCGGCAGGCCCTGCGCGGCCACGGGACGTGTCCGTGGGCCACCTCTGCTCCAGCCCCTTTCCTCACCTTGTCAGCTCTCACCACCCCTGTTGCAGCTGGAGAGCCACCCAGCACAGGGACCGGGGGGCGGGGAGACTGTGCAGGTGGCCTCCGTCTCTGCGATTCGAAGGTCCTTGCCTCATGGGAGGGGCTCGTGCGGGGCCTGCTTGGTTTCTAAATCAGTGAACGCCCCCCCCCTTCCAGGGCTGTAGAATATGGCGTAACATGTGTGCACCCCAAACCAGGGAGTCTCCAACGCAGGGGGGCAACTCTGCCCTCCAGGAGGCATCTGGCAACATCTGGAGCCATTTTCGACCAGCACAGCTGCAGCTGTGGGGACTGGCATCGTGCAGGCAGAGGCCAGGGCCACAGTGCACAGGACAGCCCCCCACGGCCAAGAATTTTCAGCCCCAAAGTCAACAGGGTCGGGGCTGAAAAGTCCCGCCCTAATTTACTCAGCCCACGCCCTTCCGATGGGCAGGCAAGCTGTTCCAAGTATTCTCCTGCCGCAAACCCTGCTGCAGAAACTGCTTTCGTACCTCGGGTCCTCTGCCGCCTGCCAATGCAGCCGATGGTGTATGTCCCATGGCACCACTTGGGCAAAAAGAAAGACGAGGGAACCCAGTGTCTGCTCATAAGACACCTCTGGAAGGGGGCAGGAGAAAGGAGCACTCTCAGGGCAGAGAACAAAGGCAAGCAGCCACCTTGACATTGGGCTCTCCCCACCCACAGAACCCCCTTTGGCCCTTCCTGATCCAGGGAGGACAAGAAGGGTCAGGAGGACCGGACTGCCTGCCCCAAGGGCCCGGCCCTCAGCCCTGCCCCTCCTGTCCAAGGGCGGAGGCTGCTGTCTTCAGGCCAGCGCTCCTTACAGCCTTGTCTGCTGCCTTCTCCCCCCACCCTGGGGAGTCTGCGTGTCGTCTCAGTCGCCTTCACACAGCGAGCTCGGTGAGGGCAGCACTCCGCTCCCCTACTCACAGCTCTGTGCCCAGAGCCAGTGTCGCGCCTGGTCTGTAGAAGGAGTTCGTGATGGGTGGACGGATGGATGGATGGACAGATGGATGGATGGACGGATGGATGATGGATGATGGATGATGGAGGATGGATGATGGATGGAGGATGGAGGATGGATGGAGGATGGATGATGGATGGTGATGGATGGAGGATGGATGGTGGGTGGATGGATGGATGGACGGATGGATGACGAGTGGATGGATGGATGATGGACGGGTAGATGGATGATGGATGGATGATGGATGATGGAGGATGGATGGATGGGTGATGGATGGATGGAGGATGGGTGGATGGATGGACGGGTAGATGGATGATGGATGGATGATGGATGATGGAGGATGGATGGATGGATGGAGGATGACAGGTGGATGGATGGATGGATAGATGGATGATGGGTGCATGAGTTAGCGAATAAGTAAAGAGAGAGCTGGAGACACGCAGGTGAGGCAAACTTCCAGCTGGACCTCTGCGCCCCACACCCCTCAGACTCTTGATGCCACATGTGAGCAATTTTAGTCCATTTCATAAATGAGGGAACTGAGGCCTAGAGGTAGTTCGGCTTGCTCTTCAAATAATCCAACATAAATAATGGAGGCTTCCCCCTTCTCGAAGTCTCTGGCTCCCCATCCTGCTGCCTTTGGAATTTGGTGATGACCGGCCGGTGCATCTCCCCACCCCTCGAGGAGCCCAGTGCTAACTACTGAGGTGCAAGGTGAAGCCAGAGCTCCCCCCACCGCCCTCCCCAGCTGCATGCTCATCCCCGCTCGGTGCCCTCCGAGGAAGGAGCCCCAGGTGTGTCCACACCAGCGGGCGTCACCATTGCTTCTGGAGCCGGACAGACACTGCGCTCCTGAGTCCTTCCGTCAGCTGGCACCAGCAATCACGGCGCGGCGAGCCCACCCTTGGGCGCCCTGGGGGCCCTGTCCTGAGCAGCACATCTCAGCAGTGCCTGCGGAAAGGTGAGCGACTGTGGGGTGGCAGTGGCTTCGGACACTGTGGATTTTAAAAAACTATTTCAGATGTTGTCGAAAGTTTGCATCTCAACTGTTTCAGAAGTGACATGACGAGTATGTGTTTGGACTTTGCTTGTTCAAAAAAGAGGAAGAAGGAAAAGGAGAGAGACAGACAGAGAGAAGGGAGGGGGAGAGAGGGAGGGAGAGGGAGGGAGGGGGCAGGGGTGGGGGACACAGAGAACAATCAGATCCTGAGCTGAGCACGTCCTGGAGACCACCAGGAGGGGTGCAGAAACCCGAACAAGCCGGCAGCCCCCACTCCCCACCCCGGCACAGGAGACCTTAATTTTGAGCTTGGTTTCATGAATTTTGATCACTAAACACTTGTGCCTGGTGACAGTGTTCTCTGCCCGGTCACTCATCCTGGAGATGTGTGCTCTTTACACCCTGGGGAAGATTTTTCTGTTCCCCAAACTCCAAGAAAGCAGCCCGCACAGAAACACAGCGATCCCTGAGCCAGGCCAGCTACAGCTTTTTAAACTAAAGTGGAAAAGGCAGCAAGCAGAGAATCGGGGCCCAGCGAACTGCAGGTGGGTGTGAGGGCGGGGCCGCGCTGGGGCTGCTGAGAGCGCTCACACCTCCCTTCCCCGTGGGGGCTTCTTGTTCCCCTGTGTGTGCGCGTATCAACCAGGGGCACACAGGGCCCTCCTCCTGCCCCCGTCCGGTGATCCATTCAGCGTGAATCCAACAGCACAGCATGCCCGGCGGGGCAGCCCTGCTGTCTGGGGCGGCCAAGGGGGTTCACAGGACCACCTCGGCTGGCCCTACAAGGGGTGAAAACCTGGGGAACACCAGCACTCCTTTCCCTTCTCTTCATCCCAGAAGGTCAAGCCCAGAGGAAGGCAGGGGGACAGCACGCCTGTTGCCATCTGGACGGGAATCGCATGCTGCTTGAGGTGACAGCATGGGTACAATCTCTATCGGCCTTGTTGACCTTCAGCACTTAAATCGGGGGCATCCCAGAAGCTCCAGGACGGTCCCCATGACACTGGGGACGGAAGCTGGACCCCTCTCTGCACGGAAAAAACAACCTGCTTTTCGCTTTCCTTTTCAACAAAACATTAATACAATAATAAAGACCACTTCATCTTAATTCACTTAGTACGATCCTATGAGACTGATACTACCATTACCTCCATCTCATAAATACGGAATTTGAGGCACAGAGAGGTCAAGTGCCCTGTTAAAGGTCATGCAGCGGGTCCCCGGAGGAGCGGGGACTCTGTTTGCAGTGCGCTCCACCTCTTGCCCTTTGCCTTCCCACCTCCCGTGCCCTCTGAGTCCCTCCCCGGCCTCGAACGCAGGCAGATCAGGCCCGTCACCCCATTTTACAGCTGAAGAAGTGGAAGTTCAGAGAGCGGCAGCGACTCTGTCCAAGGCCACACAGCTGGTGGGCGGCAGAGCCGGACGCGAGCCAGGTTGCTGCCACCAAGACACGTCGCCGAGCGTGCTCAGTGCCCGAAGTCTAGCTGTGGGTCCCAGCCATGTGCTGGTGTGATGGTTGGTGCCATGATGGTTGGAAGGTGGCTGCACCCACCTTCCAAGCACGACACCCTGTCTGTCTGTCTGTCTGTCTGTCTGCCGGACGCGTCAGCAACTCCATCTGGAAAATGGTGCTGGCCTTCGGCCACGTTAAGCCATTTTCAAAAGCCTCTCGTCCACGATTCAACGTGCGTCAGACTCCCATTCAGCGAAACGTCGTCGCCCAGCTGGTGGGAAGCCATGAAAGGAAAAAGCGCAGAACACCACAGACAGAGCATCCTCCAGGGTTAATGAAAAGGCCTGACTTTGGCCACGGCATCGCCAGGGGCGTGGGCCTCACCTGGGCTCCCCTCTCCGGCCGCCTTACAGGCAGCCTCTTAATTGTGCTTTGCAAACCCAGAGCTTTCCCACTGCTGGCCTGCTGGCCGCACCTCTGAAGAGAGACCTTGATGGGGTCTCTCACTTTCATAAGCAGCACTGATTTTGTTACCCCGTGCCCTGAAAATAATAGCTCTGCCCGGCGATCTGGGCGTTCTCACGCCAACTTCATTTCCTCCGGGGTCAGAGTTCAGGGTTCAGGTGATGGGTCTTTGGGGAGAGCGTTTGAGCTGGAGCAGAGTGGCATTTGTACGAAGAGCAGGCAAAAGGAGCGATCGCAGCCGGGGGGCAGTTGTGGGGGGCGGGAGGGGGGTTCAAGCCTGCGTTAGTAGCGCACACTCTCAAAACCGCAGTGCCTTCAGTTACAGGGCCCGGGGAGAAGGCCGTGAGCAGCTGACAGGGCGAGTTTGGAATCCATCCTCGTTCACCTTGTTTGCTCTGGGGGTGCGTGCGGGCTTGGAGGGTCTTTCCAGCCCAGCGTGGGCTGGGGACAGGGTGAGCGGGGCCAGCGTCATCTCCAGATGTCAGGGGCCTTGGCTGTCGTATCTCAGACACACATCTTAATGGGCTTCTGATTTCCCCAGCGCTGGTCCCAGCCTGTCTGCCTGTCTGCTTCACGCGGGCGAGGCCATAAGCCCCACAGGCTGCCTTATCTCATCTTTCTTGGAAGTTCAGAGAGGAAGGACTTTGGGTAAAGCTTTTCGCTATATTTTTGCCTCTGTGATCTCTGTTGATGGCATTCGTCTCCTGTGACTCAGAATTCTGTCATTTTCAACATTTGGCAGAGACACAGAAAGCAAATAAATCAATATCGCCATGGAGACTATCACTTCTGGGCCAGACTTAATTATGAATTATTAAGAACGGCTCGGTCGGATTAAAAGAATTAGGAGGGCCCTCTGTTTAATGCAGCCTCCGGCGAGGCGTGTGAAGTAGCAGCTAGGTTCACGACCAAAAGTTGGATTCATTAGGTTATATAATTCGCAAGTTTCTATTCTTAATTTCTTCTAGCCAATTCCGATTATTTTCTTGAAATAGCATAATTAGCGGCAGGGGGGAAAAGCCACATTAACATGACATGAAAATAACACATTTTTCTTTCCAGTTGGTTACAAAAGTCTTTTTGAACGTGTGTTTGGCCCGTACAGGGTGATAGCGCGCTGACGTAGGCAGGCCTGTGGGAGAGGTGTCCCTTCACAGTCCTGTGCATGGCCCCCCCTCCACCCAGCACCCCCTCCCTCCAGCAATCCCCCCTTAGTTCATGTCCAGGGGTCGCGCATACAAGTTCTTTGGCTTCTCCATTTCCCATACTGTCCTTAACCTCCCCCTGTCTGTTTTGTACCTTCCATTTATGCTTCTTACTCCCTGTACCTTTTCCCCCATTCTCTCCCTCCCCCTCCCCACTGATAACCCTTCCTGTGACCTCCATTTCTGTGAGTCTGTTCCTATTCTACTTGCTTGCTTAGTTTGTTTTTTTAGATTCAGAGTTGTGCATCTGTTACCATTTTAATGTTCATAGTTTTGACCTTCTTTTTCTTATATAGCTCCTTTTAGCATTTCATGTAAGAAGAGCTGGGTGATGATGAACTCCTTTAATTTGACCTTATCTGAGAAGCACTTTATCTTCCCTTCCATTCTAAATGACAGCTTTGCTGGGTAGAGCAATCTTGGATGTAGGTCCTTGCCTTTCATGACTTGGAATACTTCTTTCCAGCCCCTTCTTGCCTGGAAGGTCTCTTTGGAGAAATCAGCTGACAGTCTGATGGGATCTCCTTTGTAAGTGAGTGTTCCCTTATCTCTTGCCGCTCTTAAGATTCTCTCTTTATCTTTAACCTTTGGCATTTTAATTATGATGTGTCTTGGTGTGGTCCTTTTGGGGTCCAGCTTGTTGGGATTCTCTGTGCTTCCTGGACTTGTGTGTCTATTTCCTTCACCAGATTAGGGAAGTTTTCTTTAATTGTTTTTTCAAATAAGTTTTCAATTTCTTGCCCTTCCTCTTCTCCTCCTGGCACCCCTACGATTTGGATGTTGGTATGTTTACCGATGTCCCAGAGGCTCCTCATTCTATTCTTGTTTGTTTTTTTTTTAATTCTTTTTTCTTCTTGCTGTCCTGATTGAATGCTTTTTTCTTCCTTATGTTCCAAATCATTGATTTGAATCTCAGCTTCACCCCCTCCACTGTTGGTTCCCTGTGGATTTTTCTTTATTCCACTTAATTTATGCTATTAAGTACCACTTTTTAATGCTACTCCAGTACCCAATGAGTTCTTTGAGCATCCTGATCACCAGTGTTTTGAACTCGGCATCTGATAGATTGCGTATGTCCATCTCATTTAATTCTTTTCCTGGAGTTTTGTCTTGTTCTTCCGTTTGGGCCATATTTCTTTGTCTCCTTGTTCTGGCAGCCACCCTGTGGTTGTTTCTGTGTATTAGGTAGAGCTGCTTTGACTCCCTGCCTTAGTAGCATGGCCTATTGTAGAAAAGTTCACCCATCAGGATGAATGTGGCTTCTTTAAATCCATGGTTGTCCGACTTCCATGCAGCTTGAGTTTCTGATGGTTCTGGGTGATGTTTATTTCGTAGTTTAGTTGTAATTTTTACTGGAGTTGTGTGCGGAGGCAAAACATGTTTACCTGTGCCTCCATCTTAGCCAGAAGTCTCTTAATCGGGCATCAATGGCTTCAGGGAAACACAGATGGCCATCCCAGAAAGTGGGAAGAGCACAGTAACGACAGACAATCAAAGCAGATGTTTCTAGAAACCCAGAGGCTGCCTCTGGGAAGCCTGGATAGGGCCTAAGCAAGGTGTTCTTTGCCCAATGTCCATAGGCTCTCAAGCTATCTTCTAAGTGAAGAGTTTCACTAATTTCTAAATGAAATTTAGCATTTCCCTGCCAGCGGCGAGGTGGGTGGTCAGGACAGTGGCCCCCTCACCCACACTGCACCACAGCACCCCAGAAGTGACTTTTGACTTCCTAATAGACAATTTTATAACTTGTGTGTCTCCTCAATGCTTCTGTGGCCTTCTGTCCACTTACAATCCTGCGTGAACAAGCATTTGGCTCAGGTGAGACGCTGCGGATTATGAAGCAGAGTGAAAAACTGATTATTAGTGGATTTTGGCTATGTAAACAACTGAGCCAAGACGTTCCAGCCAAGAAATGAGAGAAGGGGCAGGGGGGTGAAGGGAGGAGGAAGAAGAGAGGGAGGGAGGGAAAGGAGAAGAAGAAACCCACTCTACACATCTAGCGATCTGCTTGTCTGCGGTCAAAGGGACTGAGGTCATCTTGTCTCTGTCACACCGACCCTTCTTTTGGGTGAGACAGAATTAAAATGGCACCCTCATCTCGACAGCTGCACCCGTTCCCTGACGTTGTGGGCTCCGGCTCGCGGCGGTCGGGGGGGATCGAGCGAGGGGCCTGGGCGGTGCCTGTCTGGGAACTTCCTCATGTTGGAGGCATCACGCTTCTAAGCAGCTCCGACTCGGCTTCTGAGGATGGCTTTGCCACGAGCCCTTTCCCTGGGGTGGAGGGACACCCCCAAACATACTCCTGGAACTCCAAGGCCGGGTCCAGCTCCGGCTTCACCCAGATGCGTAAACGAAGTCGTTTATGCACAGGGATGGGAAAACCGGGAGGTGCGGTCTGGAGAAGTCAGGAATGGGGACCCGGCACCGGGGTGCTCCATCCCTTAAACTCAAAGAGAAGAGTGGCTGCCCTTTTCCTGTGAACCGCACTATCCGAGTGGGATGCCTTTATTAATTCCAGAACCCTCTAGAGACTATCTAACTCCGAGGGGAGAGAAAGACCTGGCGGGGAAAGTGGTGAGCCGAAAAATCTGCCTCCGCAGCTTTGTCCTACAGTGAGATGTTCTCATGGCGTCCCCGCCCTCCGGAGCCAGACTCTGGGCCCGCTGTCTGTGGCTCTGGGAGCTGCTGGACCCTCTGTTCGGCCACAGATGGACGCACGGCCTCCCACACCTGGCCAGGTTGCAAAATGGGTCGTCCATTGTGTTTTCCAAATCGGAGCAGCCTCGGAAATATCCCCTTTACAGTAAGACACAAATGCTCATTCCGCCCCGTTTCGGCACAATAGCTGAGCTAAAGAGACACGTGGTCGAATGTAATTGTTTGGTCCATTAGCCGGGTGTCTGAAAGTGTTTTTAATGGTCTTTTCCTGCTTGCAAAAGAATTGCATGGGTCAGCAGGACAGACATGCGGGGTGTGACTTCTGTCGTGAGAGCAGAAGGTCTTATTTTCTTTTCCAGCTCTATGGAGGCACCATTGATGAGCAAACACAGGACCCGTTTAAGGGGCTCGAGTCTTGCTTGGATACACCCATCCCCTGTGAAGTGATTTTGCAGCTGAGCTAACAAACCTCTCTATCACCTTGACTATTGCCCCTTTTCATGGTTTTGTGATAAGAACACCGAAGCTCTCCCCCCTCTCAGGAACTCTCACGTGTGCAGTGAACTCTGGTTAACCGTAGTCAGCACGCTGATGCTCCTGAGGCAGGGGACCCAGGGTGAGCTCGGGGTGAGCGCCCACTTTCTGGGGGCTGTTCCCCCCATCCTGCTCTTGCAGGCCAGCTCCCACGCAGCCTTGGAGCCGGGGAGCCTCGGGGGACACCGATCTGCCAGGCACCCAGGTGCTGTTGGCCTGCCTGCGAGCGTGGCTTCCCGCCGCCTCCGATGGCTGCACGCAGCTCCTCGGCCTGCCAAAGAGCGCAGTGAATCATGGGCGCTCCGTCCTAATTAAATCCAGGCAAACATATGTGAGCTGGGACGCAAGGTAGAAACGGGTCCAAAGATGGAAGAAGCTTAACCCAGGGAAAAGAAGAGTCAAGGTTATTGTCTCCTTGGAGACTTACAGGCTCCAGCAGTTGGGAGGGACCGTGCTTGGCGTGGGAACGCTGCAATTCCAACTTCTAGGAACTTCTTCATGTCACTTACATCTTATCAGCAGGACTAGCAGCCAAGAGCTCTGAGCTGTGGAGTCGCCAAGTGGCCTCCTAGTCTCTTTGCCTCGAGAAACAGCCTCGTAAGCTGCTTCAGAGCCTCTGCTGTCTCAGCTGCCCAGCTCCAGTTGGTGGGGGGGGGGTGCAGGGGGTGCTGCCTGTCCATGGAGAAAGCTGGGTTGGCCCTACATCACCACCAAACGTCCCCACGTAGGAGACATGCCTGGCCCCATTCCCCCGGTGGGCTCACCCCCACGCCTCCAGCTTTGCAGAGGGCTCTGCTCCACAAGCTTAACCAGACACTGAAGCGTCAACACCCTCAGATGAGAAAGTTCCAGAAAGTACCTGCAAAATAAACTGCTCTCCAGGGGGAAGGACCCTCTTTCCAGGCTTTTGCCTTGGAGCCCTGTAGGGGCCGCAGTGACATCCGTGACGGACAGCCTTCATTGCACACTCAGGCTGCTCGCTGAGCGGGCCTCCCAACCCTGCGGGAAGATCGATATCGGTATTCCCACGGACTGACGGGGAAGTGGAGACACTGAGGTGGTCCGATCGGTCACCCGAAGCCCCGCAGCCCGTAACCGGTGAGCTGGGGTTTTGGCCCCAGATCCACCAGGACTCCCCGCTCGGGGTCCAGCTCCACTTCCGAAGCGCCCCCCCCCCCAACCAAGCCGAGACCACAGCGCAGCTCTCCCCACCCTCCCTCCAGGCTGCCTCCTAGAAGAAGCACCTGCTGCAGGTCTCCTTTCCCTGATCAGTGTCACATTTAATTTGGCTGCTGCAAAGACGCTGGTGCCCTCCAAGGCATCCAGGTCCCCCCTCCCCCGCCGGGGGCGGGACACAGACACAAGCCCCCTTGGGTCATCGAAAGCAAGCGGAGGTCTTTCAAAGCCTCTCCTTCCCTCCTAGTCTAGGAGGCAAAGAATTCTTTCCAACCTCCCCGACGGCCTTGCCCTCGAGGAGGGAATACTGGGACTCGGACTCGTGAGAAACGTTTTGCAAGCCTGGGGCGTGAGTCTCACGTTGGAGACGCGGGTGGGGAGCCTGCATCCAGCCAAGCGCACAGCGTTCGCTGGCCGAGGCCTTTTGGGGAGCCTTCAGCCCCAAGGCTGGGTACAGCACGGTGCTGGACGGGGCCGTGGAGCACCCCTCCCAGGCGCGCGGGGCCAGCAGCTCCGCCGCAGCCTCACGCGGAAGGGAAATGCGCCTGTCAAACGCGGCCCCCTCCGGGATGGGCTGCTCAGGCGAGGACACACTTGGCGAATGAGGCGATTTTCCACTGTGGATTCGTCACAGGTCAGCCAAGTAGAGGCAGGACTGGATGGCCTCGTTTCTTCCTGGGAAGGATGCAGAGGCTCTTTAGGGGACCCTGGAAACATGCGGGGGTCTTTAGGGGACCCTGGAAACTTGAGAAAAGCTCTGCAAATGGACGTGAGCTGCCTTTTCTTCCGTCTCAGTGACAGGATAATCCCAGAAACCATGAGGCCAGTGCCACCCCCCAGCCCCCCCAGCCGTGAGCATTCACCCCTGCGCCCTCCCTGGGAAGGTCCCCTCGCCCGGAGGTGCCTGGGGGGCTGCCCCCTCCTCACCATGGACATCTCGTGTTGAACCGCTGGGTAAGCAGGTGGCCAAGGTCAGTGACTGTCTGCCGTGGGGACCCGCAGAGTAGGTCTCTTGCCTCTGGGGGTCAGGGGTGGACAGCAAACCGGTGAGGACCTCGTCTTCGGAATTCCCTGGAGGATCAGGTGGGCTCGTTCACCTGCGCTCGGCTCTCGGATCAGCTCCTGCCCCTGCCCGTCCCCAATCTGCCCCCCAGTTGTTCCCCCAAGAGTACGTCCTCACTGCAGGGATCCCCACCTCCCGCCCTGCTTCTAGGGAACCACGTCACGGGATGGACTCGGCGGCTCGGTCGCCCACTTGTTCAACATGGAGTTGCCTGCAGACCTGGCGTGGGGTCGGGGCTTCTGCAGATGCGCAGGAAACCGGCTGCGTCTGTCTTCCTCCTGCCTGACGCGCTGGCCTTACTTCCCAGTGACGACAGAGCGCGGCTTCCCTCACTTACACCTGGGCAAGTACAGGCCCCCAAGGTCACACAGCAAGCTGGTGGGTGAGCCCGATGGGGAGAGAGATGGGCGTCTTCAGAGTGCACCTGGCGGGCTCACGGCCCACCAGCCTGTGGCCAGGGGCACCCCGATTCTAAAGCCAAAGTCCAGCTGGAGGGAGACACTGAGCCTGTGGTCCGGAGCCTGCTGCCCAGGGGCCCCCACTTCCAATGAGGCCGGTGCCCCACCGGCACTCCCCGTGGCTCCTCAGGACAAAGCTCCTCCCGACGCTGGAGGCTGTTCCCCAGGTTCTCCCCGCCTCCCCCGCCTCCCCCTACGCCACACGGCCTCCCCTGTCACCCAGTCAACGGCCTGTGAACGGACATCTCAATCCCCCGCCTCGTGGAAATTGCCTGGGCGACTGGGTGGGGGAGTCCACCAGTCTTCGGTCACGGGTGAGCGATCACCGCCAACCCTACCCTGCCTTGCGCACGGAAGCGCTCACGCCGTCCCTCGGAACTTCCCACGAATTCTGCCACTTCAGCAGCCACCAGCCACGCGTGGCTACAGAGCACTTGAGTTGTGGCAGGTGTGACTGAGGAATGGGATTTTAAATTTAATTTCAGTTTGCATAAATGTTAGGGGTTGCCTGGGGCTGGGGGCCCTCCAAGGGGCGAGGTTTTAGGCAGCAGGCTCGGTGGCTGTAGGGCCTCAGGAGCCAGACCACCTGGGTTCGGATCCCCCTCTTCCCCCTCCTTTGTGACTCAGTTTCCCTGCCCTCGAAGATGGCCCCACCCCAGGAGGATTTAGGGGGAGGACCCCTGTGAAATGCTCAGCAGTATCTTCCAGGAGGGGCCTGCAGCTCCCAGGGTTTGGGGGTGATAGGCTGCTCGAACCAGCACAGCGATCACTCAGAAAACCAGTTCCTTCACTTATTCCACCCCTTTCTCGGGACCCTCAGCACAAGCTGGAAAGCGGGCACGATTCTCTCATGTGGTGAACGCAATGAAACCAAGACACAAATAAAAGCACTTGAGCGAAGAAAGGAGCTCGGAAAGGGGCTCGGTCCTCTGCAGCCGGACCGCCGACCACCAGGCCTTCCCCACCCCTGCACCGCTCACTCCTGCCCGCCCAGGTAGGTCGCTCCAGCCTGGACGCCCCGGGCTTTGGGGGGGGGTCTGTCTCCCCACTGGGCTGTGCCCGGCCAGACTCTGAAAACACTCTCTCCCCTGCTGTGCCCACAGGCGTTCCTCGGATTTGGTCTTTGCGCGAGACACATCAGAGCGCCCTTCAGAGAGGACCATCCTGATATGGAATTATCAAGGTTAGATAAACAGAGGAATCTACAGAGCAACATTGCAACACCGCAGATTAAGGAAAAACACCCTGCCCTCCCCCACCCTGCTGTCTCAAATACTCCGGATTCTTGAGACTTAGGCCTCTCTGGCCCCCGCCCCGCCCGCCCCCCAAGCATGAGCCCCCTTCCCCAGTGGGCCCCCCGCCTAAGGCTGCCCTAGGTCTCCTGGGCCTGGTCTTCTCCGAACGGCATCTCACTGTCTCCACTGCAGATTGGATTTCCACGTCAGATGTTCTGAAGAAAACACGTTTCTGCATATGGTCTCGGGGATGACATTTTTGTGGTTTACGAAATCTGGATTCACTATATTAGCTAAACTGTGGCTCCAGAATTTTTTTTTTTTTTGGTTATGGCTTGAAAGTTTCATTCGAAGGGGGCAAAGCCTGCAGGACTGTGCTAGCTTTGCCCTTGGTCCTGAACTTGCTTTCCCAGCAGGTACCTGTCCACTGAAACCACAGTTTGACATGGACCAGATTTGGGGCCAATTCCTCTGTGTCTCTGTGTGGGTGTCTTTCTAGCGATTTTTTTTTTCTATCATGTACCTGTCAAGCCAGAGGCTTGAACAGAGAGGAATGAGGGCTTTCTTCCTTTTTTCTTTTTCTTTTTTTCTTCATCCCTACAGTCCTGCCCTGAAATCAAGGTGCCTCGAGCCAGGCCAGCTCCCAAGGAGACCGAGCTTGAAAAGCCAGTTTGTTATTTTTCAAAATTTCCCCAAGAAGTTTGCAGAGGTGGTTGGGATGGGCCGGTGAAAGCCCAGGGCCTCGTACACATTCACTTTCTCAGGCGCTGGAACGAAGAGCAAAAAAGCCACCTCTGCACCCAGAAGGGCTGCAGAGCACAGAGGCAAGGCCTTTCCTAGCGGTCCCCTGCAGGTGACGGGGCTGTCTCAGAGGGGACAGGTGTGCAGCTGCAGGAGACGGAGAGGCCGGCCAGCAGAGGGAGCATCCCAGCAGAGAGAGGTGGTGCGCGGGGCTTTCGGAGAGAAGGGAAAGCCAGCCATTCGGGGGCACTCCCCCATCACCTTTTCTGTCTGGGGTTGGGGGACAGGAACGCCTCCCCTCCCTCTCCGGGGCTCTTGAGTCCAGCTCATATTTAGTGAGGTGGTTCCTTCGTTCCAGCATTTGCTGACTTGTAAGTCCGGTTTGAAGGTTCCCTGCCAGAGGGAGCCTCTGGGGCTGCCGCCTGCCTGTCATTCAAGTTGCAGGAAGGAGGATGGGCCAGGTGTGCCTTCAATGGGCAGAAAGGCCTGGAAAAACAAAGAAGACCCCTCCTCTGGTGATGCCGTGATCTGCAGGGGTCCCGGGACTAAAGAGTGTCAGCACAGACACGGGACAGACATGCACAGGCAAGTTGATAGGGGACTCAAGACCTGGAAAATTTTAGCTTAAGGAAAAAGTTGTAAGTCTAGCAAGTAATGTGTATGTTAAAGCTTTTGTTTCCGAAACTGCAGATAAGGCCCATCCTGGCTCCTGGGAAACAGCCGGCCCCCGGGGGCACCGATTACCACCTGGGGACATCCGGACCTTTGTTCCAGGGAGAGCAGACGACCACCCTCCCCCCTTGGGAACTGCTAACTGCCCGGAACAGGAATGCTGCAGCTTGGCTCACCTCATCCTCCCTGAATTTCAAAGCCCTCACCGCACCTTGTTTGTCCTCGCCCACCTCCCCGGTAACAGTTCTGGCCAGGAAAGAGAGGGGAAGATGGTTTGTTGGGGTATGAACCTGCCATCTTCTCGGATCACTGGCCATCTGAATAAAGTGCCTATAAAGATTCAATCGCTGTCATTGCTCACTGGGTTTGGTAGTGACAGGCAGCCCGAACGCCGGTGTCTTTTCCGGTTACAAAGTGACTTCCACGCGTGTGAGCGCGTTTTATGGATGAAGTACAAGAAAACCGCACAATCTTTGGCAGTGTTTTCTTTAAAAATAAAATGGGTATTTGAAAAATTCGGAGGAAGGTCATCTTATCCTTTCAGATCTACAAAATTCACTGTTTGTGCCAGTCTGACCGCCGTGCCGTTTGGCACCAAAGGGAGAACTTGGTGAAGGCCGGATGGAGCCTGTCCCACTGTTCACACAGGTGATGGGCTCAGGACCGGGGCCACCACGGGGTCGCAGGCAGGGAAGGAAGGAGGGAGAGGAAGGGGCACTGATTTCTTTCAAAGGTCAATCTGTCCCCTTGCTTTAAGTGAGCAGCGTCGAAGAACACCCCCGAGTAAATGCTACTGGGTGGCCCTCCAACCCCGAGAGGGTTGCAGCGGAGCTGCGTGGTGGCCCCCGCCCCCACGCTCACCTCCGCACGCCAGGGCTGCTACCCAAACACCCTCAGCTCTGTCCCCACAGCTCACGGCCCTGGAGGTGGCATTCAGGCCACTGCAGGCCGCAGTGTGGAGGGCAGAGAGCCTGCGTCATCCCACTCAGGAGTGATAAGCCGTCTCACTGTGTCTCCCGGTCAGTCGCGGACAGCTCCACTCACACCCCGGGGACCCTGCCTGCCCCTCCCGGTCTTGCTGTCCACCTGCCCTCTGTGCTTCCTGGGATCACTTTCCAAACCGGCTGCTCGCAGTAGATTCCCGGGGTCGAGCTCGGCGTCCGGTGCGGCAGGACACGAGGCCTGACATGGGAGAATGTGGCCTGGGTGGTACCCAACCTACTCACTCTGCCTGTGTGCGCCCCCTGGCCACCCCATCTCCGTCCTGTGACTGTGACTGTCGGGCCAGCTCTGCCCCGTGGCTTGGCGGGGACAGCACACGGCCCGTGCTGGGCACTCGTGGCTCCTGGCCACGTGAGGCCCCACGGTCAGGCAGGCCACCTCCCCCAGAGCACACCAGGGGTTGTTTCATGTCAGGGACAGACTGCTCCAGCGAGGGAGGGGGCTTGCACTGAGTGTCCTGTTGGGTCCGCCTCGAATCCCACCCGATCCCTCTCCCCTCCTCGGACACCTTCGACCCCATCAGGTCCAAGGGTCACAGGGTCCATGCAGCGGGGGAGGCTTCCATCACAGCAGGGACCTACCACAGAGCCTGTTCTGGCTCCACATGCCTGACCACTGCCACACTCAGGGGAAACGGCCCAGATCAGGAGCTTGTTGGGAAGTCTGTGCCCAGGCCGGGAGATAAAGCAGACGCTGAGTTCTCGGCAGGCCCTGCCTGCCAGGACCCCACCCCAGGGCCCCTCTCTGAACCCTGCCTCCCCCCCCTGGGAGCTCGCCATGCCGGCAGGCTAGCATTCATCCCTTACTGTGCTCAGGGCTCGGAAAGTTGGAGGCGATGCTGTTTTCCAGCCTGGGAAAGAAAAGGGAGCTGGCTAGCCAGTTGGGATCAAGACAGAGGCACGGGACCAAGGGACCACGGACCGGGGGGGATGGCGTGCACATGGCGAGAACAGGGTCACTGGGGCGTGGCAGAAGGCAGGGACGTCCAAGGCCTAGAATCCCCCTTCCTCAGAGGAAACACACAGAGGCAGCCACATCTGCCTGTTCAGGGTGGTTATTAAACCGACACCTCTCCCCCTTTCATTTGTGAAAGACAAATGAAATCGTTTCTCTGATTATCTCTGATTATCTCTGAAGGTGAAGGAAAAAGGAGCAAAGCTAGACAGCCAGAAGGTCCTTCAAATTCTGCTCCAGCTACGGGTGCCCGGACACCTGCAGGGGCTCCCTTCACAGGGGCCCCTAATCTCCAGGCTGGCTGTTTGATTCCGGGTGCTCCCGACCGGTACAACCCAACCGCTGGAAAAGCTGCTCTTCCAGCGACAGCTTAGCCCTCCCAGCTCTTTGACAAAGGCCATCTTCTCGAGGAACCTCGCATCCTTCCAGTTCTGGCTCTTACTCTGAGCCCTCCGCTCCCGGGGCAAAGATGCGGCAATTAGCAGGAGACAGCCCCAGGGTGGCGGAGGTTTCTTTTTTTTTTTTTCCTCTCCACTCCCCTG
Organism: Anoura caudifer; assembly: GCA_004027475.1. Classification (NCBI taxonomy): domain Eukaryota; kingdom Metazoa; phylum Chordata; class Mammalia; order Chiroptera; family Phyllostomidae; genus Anoura; species Anoura caudifer. The sequence goes on from PVKU01007490.1 coordinate 38,615, forward strand.
CGGAATTCCATCTTCCCCCACTTTTCCATCCTCCCCCACGTCCAGCACCAAACGTGGACAAAGAATTTTCCTAGAGCTTCCCCCACACCCTCCTCTCGGGAAGCGGAGACCAATTTCTTTTTCCAGGCAAGCTTCTCAGGAAACTTCACATTTGCCATTATTAAAAGAAATGGAAATACACAGCCATTTCATTTTCGTTGAATTGTCTTACAATCTGGTTATAAATGAAATTGCCTGGGCCTCCTGTCTACCGCTCCAGCAGGGGCCCCAGCCAACAAAAGCCATCGGACCTGGACCAGGCCCTTCCTCCCCGGCTGGAAAGAGACAGGCCGGGGGCCGCTGGCTAGCGTCTAGTCTACCCGGGCCACCCCTCCCAAGCCCCTTCCTTCATTCCGTGTCATCAGATGTCAGAACACATTACTGTGCACACGGCCGGGCTAAGCTGTTCTTTCTCAGTTTAATTACCAAGCTCCGATTACAGACCCCTTGTCTGTTTATTAAGATGGTTTTGCAGATTGCGAATCATCTGAGAGGGGAGAAACTCCAGCTTCCTGTTTAGCTGCCCGGAACTGAGGTCCCTCCCAACCCGGAGACCGAACTGGGGTGCATCCTGAACCCATCCAATTTGAGGGACTCGCTGCACCCCTGAGCTCGACGCCTGCTTTGTGGGCGAAGATAAAGCCCTGGAAATGCGTTTATTATTTCTGGAAAACACTAAGGAACCCACTGGAACCAAGGCCCCACTGTAAGGATCAAAAGTTATCACGAGTTGGATCAAAAGTTATCACGAGTTCCCTGGAAAACCGGTCGTCCCGGCCACAGGGTCTTGGACGAGACAGTTTCTGGCTCTGCCCCGCCTGGGTGGCTCACGGGGTTGGAGTGTCGTCCCGCATGGGAGGTAACGGATGGCTGTTTCCTCTCATACGGATGTTTCTCTCCCTCCCGCCCTCCCTCCGTCTCCATTCCTCTTTCTTTAAAACCAATGAACATATTTTTAAAAAAATGTCAAGTCAAGTCTCTGGTTCTGCCCAGTTTTCCAAAGAAGAGCGTTCCTGTCCCAGGCTGTCTGCCCGCTGCGGGCGCCGCACCTCCACCTGGAGGGCTGTGCTGTAACCACACCCACCTCCCTCCCAACCCCGCCCCCCACCCCAATCAGAGGAAGGCACCCTGAGCCTAATGTTAGCAACATTCTCGTACCCCCCTCCCTGGCACTTGGGCGGCATTTTCGACCTAATAAAGTTAGCGCGTGAGAATTCGATCACGAGAGGGAGCAGACGAGATGGGTTTCGTGAGGTGCGCCTGCGACGGTCCATTTCAGCTGGGAATAACCGTGCCTTCCAACCGGCGCACCTCCCAACAGTTTACGGGAATGACTTCATTTGTGCAGAAGGCAGGAGGCAGGCACGGTCGCTTTTATTTCTCCTTTTAAGAAATGGGAAAGCCCGATGCAGGGCCCTGAGGGAGGGGCTCGTGCACACTGGGTGTTAGTCTGCTTTTCGGTGCTGGCGTTTTGGGAGGCAGGTGCAGGAAACAGGATTCTCACTGCGCTGAGCTCCGTGGAAACGCACACCTGTTGTTGGGGCACCTCAGTCGTTAATTGCACGTTGGGGAGAAACTTAGCACCCTTGGTTGGGGTGCGGGGGTGGGGGGCTGGCTGATTCTGCAGAGAAACCCCCAAACCTGCGCTTTTCCCCCTTTCTCCCTCATCAGCCCCATCTCTGAGTACAGCCCCTCTTAGCCCCTCACCATCCTTCTTCGAACTTGGCCTGGCCCTCTCGTCCACCTGCCGCTGGCCCCGTGGCGGTTCCCGGCTAGACGCTCCATGCAAATCCCTCCAAAGGAACGGAACTGTTGCAGCAAGAAAGGTTTGCTCCTTCCGGCCAGCGGCCGGCCTGCTCGCCAGATCCATATTCCAATACAGTGCGCCTCAGGTGAGGGCTCCGACTCCCACTCAGAAACTTAATTGGTTGCTTGGTTGCCCCAAATAAGGCCAAAAGACACTGACTAATGAACCCTCGGTAGGAATGCACTCCCTTTTGCCGAAGCTCAGACAGCATTTTGATTATCAGCAAATCTGTAATCTCGCTGCTTGGGATTCTCACCTCACACCCCCTTTCTTCTACTGTTATTTTATTCTGATTTGCAAAGTACGGACAAGGTGAGCAAGGGGGCCAGCTGCCGGCTTAAAGCCACCACACACTTCCTCAGCCCTGGGCCGGTGGGGTCTCCGTCTCGGGGCCTGTCCCGGTCACCGTGCAGCCGGACCGATAGCTTCCGCCTACAAGGTACCAGTCGCACGCCTTGCCCCTGGTTGTGACAACCAAGAGTATCCCCAGACATGGCCGAGTGTCCCCAGGCTGAGGGCGAGGGCAAAGTCACCCCAGTGGAGACCCACGCTAACCGAGAGCTAACGTTCTGAGAAATTAAACCTTCCAGTGAATCTGGGCTGTTCACTGAAGAGCTGACGCCTGCCCACCGACAGCCACGCGCATGCATTGTGCTCCCGTCCGCATTTCTATTCTCAGGACCGACAGCCTGTTTAATTAAAGCCTTCTGGCTTCCTCAGACTCCCAGGCGACACCAAAGTATGGACAAAACCCTGGCAACCTGGGGGCGATGTCTGAGGCTGGGACACTCAGCCCGCCTCGGGGAGCAGGGCCCCCACTGCACTCGCTGGCTGCTGCTAATTGATGGCTGTGTGGGAAGATGGCTCTGTGGAAGCTTCTGGTGTCCGAGCCAGTCCGTCCGAGTTCTGGTCCTGGTTCAAGGGAAGAAGTGTGGTGGATGGGGAGGGGGGACCCCACAGTCAGCACGGAGCCCAGCAAATCCCTGCACCGTCAGGGTCCTCGGTCCTCGCCTCCCACCGGGAGGTGTCACGACCACTGTCTGCTCTTTGCCACACGGTGACGGGGAGGCGCTCTCTGTCGATTATTCCTAAGGAAGCACCTTGAGCCGTAGGGCACTCGGAGCCAGTGAAAGGGTTTTGACTCTTCCTCACCTGGGTCTCCCCCTGCCCCCGTCTCAGACCCTGGAGGATGCCCGACCCTGCAGATGGCCGCATTTCCTAGCCAGCCCGCGAGGACTCTCTTTCTGACGGCGTCATGGTCTGTTGGTGAGGAAGGTGTCGCATCTCAGGAGAGAGTTTGCCCTCTGCTGCTTCTAACATCCAACAGCGACTGTCCTGGGAGATGTCGCCGAGTACAGATCTCCGGCTGGCCTTGAACCTGACGGTGATGCCCTGGATACATAGTTGTGGTCTAGATCAGGGGAATGTGGAACTTACGCTTTGCATTTGTTTAAATAATGCAGTTCTCAGGAAAATGAGTTCCCACAAGTTCCTGTGAGTCCCATGGAATAAAGGGACCAAACCAAGCTGAGCTGGAATTAGCTATAGGTGTGAGCAACGATATTTCTCCTTAACTGTGTATTGGCCTAATTGCCCTAACATGCCACCGGGAAGAGGTTCTCACACTTGACCGTTCATTAGCGCCCTCAGGAAGGCTTGTCAAAGTCCGCAGTTTCTAATTTGGAAGGTCTGGGATGGGGCGTTTCTAAGCAACCTGCCAGTGATGCCAGGGCTGCTGGGCTGGGTACCAGGCTCCGAGGACCGTGGCCATGGAGCCAAGGCAAAGCTCAGAGGCTTCCGGCAGGACGGGCGAGATGTCATCGAACGGACAGCGGCCAAGCTGTCTGTGGGGCGTGCAAATGAGAGCTCCTTGTCTCAGGGGACCAGTCACTTCCTCTTTGGTGAGACAGGACTCTTCCTCTGAAGTCCCCAGAGTGTGGCCTGGGACCAGGTCCTGGGTGCCCCCAGGGTCGCAGAGCGACAAGGAAGGCGACCTTCCCTGGCTATTGAACAAAGAATGCGATTCCGAGGGAACATTTTTCTGTGAGCTTTCCAATGTTGGTGATTGCGGTTAATTACGGATGTTAACAAAAAAAAAAAAAGTGCCCTTTCAAACCTCCACTGTCCCTTCCTTCACAGTTACCTTAGGGGACGGCCACACATTTCAGAGCCAGCGTCCTGCTGGACGCCCTGTCGTGGCCTCAGACCTGCGTGCCGTGGGAGCCTGCTCGGCTGTGATTTGCTCCACTTCTCCACCCTTCCCCGGTTTGCTGGTCGTGAAGGCACAGTTTTAAGCCAAATCAAGGGGAGAAGTCCTCCCCTTGGCATCCCACGAATTGGACACAGTACCCTTTCCGCTTTTTCCAACGGTCCAGGGGCCCACAGTGCAGGGGGCTTGGGTTTCTCTCCGCATCGTCTCCTAAATGTTTCCGGACGTCTGGACGGTGTCTCCGCCGGCCACCTGGGGAGCCCCAGTCCCAGGTGCTCTTGCAGCCCAGCGGGGGCACCTGGCAGTCGGCTCGTTTGCCTGCTGTTCTCAACGCCTTAACCATCTTCCCGTGAGCACCCTCTGTTCCTTCCTCGGTGTTCTCCCCGCAGGTAAACAACCAGGAGAGAGAAGACGCCCCGGGATCCCAGGAGGGGCGCTTCTGAAGGCACACGATGACGTCAGCTTCAGCCTAGAGACTTTGGGGATGCGCTGCACTGCCTAGAACTTTCTTCGGAGCATTATCTGCCCAGCTCATCCCTCGTTGGTCTTAGTGCCGATGACTTGTTTGAAACACTTGACCCACCCACAAAACATGTAACGATGACGCCGCAAGAAAGATTTTTAAAGCCGGGCGGAGGCTCTTGGTTCTTGGAAAACGGCATCGAGGAAGGAGGCTGCAGCTGCCCAGGCCCGGAGTTGGGGCGCACGTCTCCGGGAGCGCCGCCGGCCCCTCCGCGCAGCTCACGCCCTCACCCCCCAGCTCACGCCCTCACCCTGTACCTGCACGGCCACGCCTACCTCCCCTGTAGCAAGGTGGGCGCCCCCATCAAAACATTGGGAGCAGAAAGGTCTTTCATTTTTAAGTTCTCCATCCCAATAACACCAAAATCAATATGAAACCAACAGAAGCCTCCAGAAACCCAATTCTTTCTGCAGTAAAAAGTCTGGATTACATTTCACACAGTCAAGGAGCTTGCATTTTAGACATAATTCTATCGTTTCAGCCAAATGCTCTCAAACTGTAAGATCCGTCCTCTGAAACAAAGGAATACATCTCTCCAATCAATGTGATTACATTTTTAAATGAAAACTTTTAGAGCCCCCCCTTTGCACACGCTTATTAATCTCTTTACCTTCCTTCCTTAGCTCGGCGCTCGAAGAGGCTCCTTTATATCAAGTTCACATTGATGAAACAATTAAGACAATTAAAGATCATCTACCATTTCAAAAATACATGACTCCGGATCCCCGGCAGCATCTCGTCAAAGATCCAAGGATCTCACTCCAGAAATGGACCAGCAGCGGGACCGTGTCTGATGCCATTGGGAGGACTCGGCTGTCTTCCAGCTCTGGGTGGTTTTGCCCAGGCTGAAAATAGTTCTCCCCTCTACTGCCCCTCCAAACCATGCTCTGGAATCCCAAAGACCAGAATGATCTCTAAGAGAAGCTGGGAAAATAAATGGAAAATCTTTCTGAGATAAAATACTGCTACGGATGTGCCTCAAGCGCCGGGTGGTAGCTGACTGAGCAGCGGAGAGCCTTCCGGGGGGCAGAAGTGTGGACCCTCTTACAGCGAGCGGTTCGTGCACGCATCAGAAATCATCGGCTGAGATTTTCGGGGTTTGCTATTTGGATGTTATGCCTGCCTTTAAAAGGTCAGATAAATAATAATTAAGAGAAAAGGAGACCGGAATGGCTATCATCAATGAGCCAACACACACATGGGCTGGCGGAGACGTGGAGAAAGGGGAACGTGGGTGCGCCGTCGGTGGGAAGCGGAGTGGCGTGTCCTCCACAAACTAAACACGGAACTGCCTGGTGACCCAGCGATTCCACTGCTGGGAACGTGCCCTGAGAATCCTGAAACACCAATCAGAAAGCATATACGCATCCCTGCGTTTGTAGCGGCGTTTTTTTACAATCCCCACGATCCGGAAGCAGCCCAAGTGCCCATCCGCAGGTGAGTGGATAAAAAAAGGTGTGGTACGTTCACGCAACGGAATACTCTTTGGCCGCAAAAAAAGAAGGAAATCTTACCTTTTGCACCACCGTGGATGGACCTGGAGAGTATTGTACTAACTACGTGAAATAAGCCAGTCGGAGAAAGGAAAATGTTACATGATCTCACTTATCGGTGGGATGTAATGAGTAAAATAAACCGACGAACAAACAGACGCGGAGGCGTGGCTCTAAGAACAGACTGAGGGCTGTCAGGGCGGAGGGGTGGGGGCTGGGTGAACGAGGGTGAAGGGACCTGACCCACGGACAGGGATGAGTAACCCTGTGGGGATGGCCAGAGGGAAGGGGAGGCGGGAGCCCGGTGGGGGTGGGCAGAGGGGGGGAATGGGAACATCTGTAAGAGTATCAACAATACCAAATAAAGACGAAGCGAGAAAGAGAAAACGCCACCACCAAATCCCCTGCCCGAACATTAGGGGCGGAAGCCTGTGGACGGGGAAGAGAAGCTCATTTACGAGGAGGTGTGGAGGGACGGGCCAGCTGTGGCAGCCAAATCCCGTCACCGGGTCCCGTGCCATGCGCACGTGGCCCCTAGTTCTGTCACGGAACAGCGGCTGGGGCCCTGCTGCCCACCACGACCCTCGAGGCAAAATTCCAGAGGCAAAGCTTGGGTGACGAAGGAAAGGAGTCTTTTCCCAAAAGCTTCACACTTTCAGAATAACAGCTTTCCACGTGCCTGAGTCACGTCAGCCCATCAATGAAGGCTGACCTCTTTAACACCCGAGTTCCTCTATCATTCCCCCAGTTAGTTTTTAGTTATCTTATTTCTATAGGGTTAGTCTACAAACTAAAAGCACAGAAGAGACAAAAGCCGCACGATTTTGGAGGAGCAGCAGGCTTCTGCCTCACAGCTCGTCCCCTCTAGGACACCCAAAGAATAATAAACCTGCCACCCTCTGCCAGGCCAGCCCGGCCCTAGGCTGTGCCCGGAGTTCCTTCCCATCCAAAGTACCGTCTGTCGGGAGGGTGGGCAGCTGCGGCTACAGGCGCCCTCGAGGGGGAAGAGAGAGCCAGAGCCGCCAGGACGCGAGCCCCGAGGAACCTCCTTTTATCTCAAATCTCCTCCCCCGAAACACCACGTGCTCTGGAGGCCTTCGGCCTTCCGGCCAGTCGGGTCCTAGATTTTACCGTTGCCTCAGGCACACCCCCCCCGCCCCCCCCGTGGCCCTTTTCTGCTTCTCCCCTGGGATCCAACTCAATCTCTCTGGTTCCGTTCCACAGTTGTCACAAATTCCAAGGTGGTGACAGCCCAGAATGAAGGCCAGCGTGGATGGGCGCTCGGAGCGTGGGTGCCCAGGAGGCTGACCCTGCTGCCCTGCCCACCCCCCATGGCCAGCAAGGCTTCTGAGGTGGGGCTTTCTCCCTTCCATCTTTAAATTTCGGCCTAACGTGACTCCTCCTTGCCACGGGCAGTCATTGCTGCAAGGCGTGCCCCCTGTTCCACGTGAGTGGGCCAACTGCTGGAGCCCATCCTTGGTTTTCAAGGACCTGCAGAGGTTTGTCTCTGCTGAGCAGGGGATGGCAGAACAGGAGGGGATGGAGGGGACAGGAGGGAACAGAGGGGATGGAGGGGACAGGGGGTCTCCTCCGGGGCTGAGTGTGTAATGCGCTGCTGCCCCTGCTCAGCTCCCCTCCGGCTTTCAGCGCCTGAGCCATAACACGTGGGTACCTTTGAGGAACAGGCCCCCAGCAGGCATCTTCCCCTTAAGTGTCTCCAGAATCTCCCAGGACCTGCTGTTGACATTCTTCTTGGCCAAAGAATTGCTCTCACAGAGGAACGGGTCCGCAGGGCCCCGCTCTCAGGCAGGACACGATGGCAGCGCCCCTGGGGGCTCCGGAAGTCTCCCCTCTTCATGGCTTACTTGTTGCATTCAGGTCTGGTCCCCACCGTGCGGGGGCGTGAAGTCCTCAGGGAGCCACGGCAGGAATTGGGAGTCTCCGGAATTCAGGGATGGTTTGGCCAACACCTGCCTGTCCACACAGGACGGTGGCCCTCGCTGCCCCACCTTGAATGCGCGGCCAGGTGCCGGTGCTCCCACCCTCCCCCACCCACACTTTAGAGCTTCCCTGGGGTCTCAAACACACCTCTAGCCCCCTGGCTGCTGCCCACGCTGCTCCCCCCACCCGAATCACTTCTCTCTGGGCCTCCAACCTCGCTCCTCTTGCCTGACTCACCCCCTCCTTCTTTGGGGAGAGCCATCCCGGGGAGCCCGGAGAGGCTGGTCCTGCCAGCCCACCACCCGGGCATGTCCCCCTCCGCACGAACCTTCGGAGCTGGCTTGTTTTCACGTCTACCCCACTGTGGGCAGGTGGGGCCGTGGCAGCTGGACCACGTGGTTCAAAGGGCTGAGTGAATGAGTGAGCCCGTGAGCTCAGGGTCTCTGGCATTGCTGTGTATTACCTGCGGGAGGGGCTCCCCTCCCTCCCCGCCCTTGTGGAGGAAGGATCAGTGTTTAATGACCAGCAGGGAACTGCCCGGGAGTGCGGGACGCAGACCTCACACAGTTTTAAGGTTCTTCGGCACTTTCTTATGGTTTGACCCCTCGCAATCCCAAAACATTCCCCCAAAACCACTGGAGGTCACCTCGTAATTGCAAAGACAGGCGTGAGCTGAGGTTCCCAAGTCCCAGGGTGACAGCTGGGCTTCGGTCCCTGGAGGAGCCCCAACACTGTCCTGCTCGGGAGAAAGGAAGTGTGGGGACAGAGCCCGCAGGTCTCGTTTTGCTCCGGTCACTTAGATTTTATTGTGAGGGAAGCCCCTTGCCGCTGACCCGGCTAAACTGACATAATCTTTCAGGTACCTGACCACTCATTCCTCCTATTTCTGCCGCTCTGTGGTCACCTTTCAGGGGACTTTGAGTGCCTGGGGGTGGGCCTGTGGGGTCCAGTCAAGGTCCAGACAACAGGAAGGACCAATCAGAGGAGAGTCCCCCCAGGCTTGGCCCCTGCGTCCCTCTGGCCTTGTTCAGGCACCAGTCCCAACGCTGGGGACCCTTGGCCTGGTTCCCATGTGTCAGGAACCCTGTCTGTGTCCTTCCGGGACCCCCACAGCCTTGAAGACCAACCCCAGGTCCCCGAGCATGCCAGCCCCGTCCCCACTCTGCCCTTTCTGGGGCTGGAGCGAATGACTAAATTCTAAAACTAAAAATGTCAACGCGAAAAAGAAGAAGAGCTTCTGCCTTTTAAACTCTGACCCTTTAGCCAAAGCAGCTAATGGGAATTATAAAACAATGTAATGATCTAATAATTAGATCCAGAGCCCATGCGGTCCTCATTGTTACCACGATTACTTTTCAGTAATCTGAGGAAAAACATAACTCTTAAAGTAATTCTCAATAATTAAATTAAGGTCAACCTTCCCCTAAAGAGCTGTGGCTTTGCTTTGGGGAGGATTTATGAGAAATCCTGATAATACAAAATTAGGTATTTGGAGCAGCTCTGGGAGGCCATTCGCTCTTCGGTGGGAGCCGGGCTGGTACATTTCTTTTTCTTTCTTTCTTCTTCTTCTTCTTTTGTTGTTGTTGTTGCTGTGGCGGTTGTTTCGAGAAAGAGAACTACAACCGCATTCCCAAGTGTGTTCATTGTATTAAGGCCCAGCGGGGCCAAGCAGGTCGGAACCCATCAGCCATCCCCACTAGTGCGTGTGGAAGGCTCTACGATTTCCCCCCATTTCAGCGGCACTGGGGTCATCAGGCCACCCATTAATCCTTAGGTTCCTTGAAGCTAAATTAGTTTAATGTCGCCGGAGCCTAAATGAGGAAGCTCCGGCCTCCCCCACGAAGGGCAGCAGAGGGGAGAGGAGGCCCATGCTCGCTCCCGCCACCCTCTGCGGTCCGCTCTCCACCCACCAGCAGCCCAGGCCTTTCTGAAGCGGAACCCGGGTTCCACGAGCAATCCCAGGTGCGTGGGATTGATCCCGGCTGCCCGCTGTCGAGCCCACCCACCCGCATCCCTCCTCTGCTGCCCCCCTCTGACCTTGGCCCGTCTCAGGGAGCCGCTCCCCTCCTGCTTTGGGGCCAGCAGTTCTCAGCCCCAAAGCCATGGCCTCCCAGCAGCCTGCCCAAGGCACCCCCTTCCCCCCCCCGCCCATCGTCCATAGTGGTTGCCTATTTTCTCTCTTAATTTCTCCCATCGTCGTCCCCACCGACATGCAACCTCCCTCAAACCCCTGTCTCCTTGGTCAAGGCCGTTTCCCCAGCCCACAGACAGACGGGGCGGGGCGGGGAAGCCCCTGTGCAGGAGAAGACACACTTTGTGCATGAAGGGAACTGTCTTTAAGGCCAGGGTCGGGACCCTGGGGACAAGCAGGAGCGTGCAGGGACCTGAGCCCAAGAGAAAACTGCAGGAGAGGGCCTCCTGGTGGGAGCGTCAGGAGGAGGAAGGCGGGGCTGCAGCCGCCCGGGTGAGGCAGGAAGGGGGAGGGGGGTGATCACTCGTGTTTCCCACACGAGGAACCCGCGCCTTGGAGCAGCGGTGTCCACCCGGCGCACCGCCAGAGAAGTTTCACAACATGCCACACCGGCACCATCGGGTTGGGGCACCGACCTCTCCCCTCAGGCAGCCAAATAAAAAATGGCCCAACGGCCAACACAACAGTAGCCGGCCGGTGAGAACGAATCAAAACCGGACCGTGCCCTCTGTCGGATGGGCAGGAAGCCGGCTTCGTGTGTGTCGCAGAATTTCAGCACCTGGGCTCTGCGCGCCGTGAGCCGGAAAGGTCAAAAGTCGCTGCCAGGGACCGGTGAAGCGCCTTCTCACCGAGTGTGGGGAGCCGGGGTCTGGGAGCTCCCAGACAGGTTCGAACTGGCCGTGGCAGCTTCAGACCATGAGAGGAGCCGGTCTGGCAGGGCGCGGCACCCCTTTCGCAGGCAGGCCAGACACTCTTGGGGCCTTGGGAGAGAGTGTCATCGAGGCCCACCAACGAGAGGCCACAGTCACAGGGGAACGGGGCCCTTCCTGCCCCATCTCCGGGCCGTTCGCTCAGCCTCTCCAGATCCCCCTTTGCTCCCTCTCCGGTCCCTGCAGCAGCCGGAAGCCCACCCAGCCCACCTGCCTCAGCTGCAGCCTTCACCAGCACGCCCCACGTCCAAGGTCATCTGAATTTCAGGAAATCGAAGGACAAAAGCTGGGGCCCCCAGGGCCCTCTGCCAGGTCCCCCCCACCCCCCACCCCGACCCCACAGCTCAGGCGGCTGAGGACCCCCTCCCCTGCCCCCCAGCGCCTGAGATCCTCAAGGTCACGCGATTCTTTTCCGCACGGGCAGGCCCGGAGGAGAGGGCGCGCCCTGCCTGTCACAAAGACTTCACTGTACGCGTTCCAGGCGGGTAGGAAGAGATTCAGGTTTTTCCGCCCTGACAAAGTGCTGTGGAGTATTTGAGAGAAGTCTGGGGAATTCCAGATGTCGGCTTTCGGAAGACTCCCACTCGGCTGCCCGTCATTTCGTGAATAGCCCCTTAGTCAGGTGTCACGGAGGGTGCGTTCTGCTGAGGTTAACAGACCCCGCGCTCAGCTCCTGGGGTGGAAGGACCTGTTGCCTCTGACGTGACCCCCAGGCTCCCAGGAGCCTCCGGGTCACCTGCCCAGACCCACACCTGGCTTCGGCAGGCGTCCGCCAGAGTCCCCGTGTCTGTTTCTCATTACTGTAACTCCAGTTCTTCTCAGTTTCGCTGGCCCCCCTTCCTCTCCCCACTATAATGTGCCTTGGCCTCTACATGTAAGCTCTGAGATCAAATTGAAATTCCAATTCTCGGACGTAAATTGTCCGTGTGATTTGAGCAAGTGGGACCAGGGCCCTGGCCGGCAGTTTCGCCTGGATTCCTAGACGGGTCATTTACAAGTTGGAAGGCACCGGCTGCATGATCGGGCGGTTCCCCTCGGGTGGGTCTACACGTCGTTTCTGCGATGAGAGAAAGCAAAACAGGTCTCCGATCGGACCTCGGGGGGCCTGGATTAAGCGAATTTGTCGGTTGTACCTGGAAACTATTTATGAAGATGTAGAAGGGATCTCACAAAACATACCGGCGTAAGAAAACCTGAAACCGAACTCTCCCCTTCCCGGAGCGTGTAGGCTGAAGCCGAGGCGAAGGCATCGCAGATTTCAGGAGATGGCCGTGGCAGTTTGTCTTAAACACATAATTACAGCGTCACTCTCGGGGTTTTATAACGCGGCTGCGATTGCTCCGTTCCTAAAACTTTTTTTGTTTTGTTCTTTTATAAGGTAATTTTTATTTAAAACATGTTCAATACAGAAACGTTCAAACTCTTATCAAACAAACACCTGGGAGCCCTCAACTGAAATTTGACAGCTGTCAACATTCCTTCGTATCGCTCCGAATGTTTGTTGTTGTTGCTTTTTCTTCCCCCCTCCGATGAGATGGAATTTTAGGATCGAGAAAATTTCACACCACTTATTCCGTGTCTTTGGACTCCCACTCAGAGACAGGCTCTGCCATTGACTTAAACGTCTTTCCAACCAAATGCCTGCCCACGGAATCCTGTTGGGGATACATATTTACGTTTATGTATATAGCTCAAAATAGCAGAGAGCCAGGGAGAGCAAACGTTTCCTGGAAGTGGCCTGCGAATGGACTCCAGCTTGGTGGGCCAGATGGCCTGCTCCGCGGCCGCTCAGCTCAGCCACTCAAGTGTGAAAGCAGCTACAGGCAACGGGTAAACAAATGGGCAGGGCTGGGTGCCAATAAAACTTTATTGACAACGGGCGATGGGTGTGCTTTGTCAAGACGTGGCGTAGAGTGTTATGCTCTGTGGGCATTTAAATGTATGTTGACGGAGCTGCAGTTCATTGATTTAACCTGCTAATGAGAATTCCATCCTAAGCCATACTTTATTTTACTTAGCCAGGCTTCTACGGACAGGCATTTAGGGTTCCATGAATGTTTGCTTTTTTTTTTTTTTTGAAGACCCTTCCCATAATCCAACAGGCTGGGTGTGACAGGGCCGAGCTGGGTCCGAGCCAGACCCTGAACTGTTCGGTGTAGACTCAAGCCTCGGAGCATCCATCAGCTTGGGCTCTAGGGTGGGCGTAGTGGGGTGAAGGCCACCGCATTCGCCAGAACTCAACTCCCCCCTTCTAATCTTCCAGGCAGTTCCCTCTATCTCTTATTTTCCTCTGCCTTGAAGATGTGGGAGAGTACCTCCCCCAAGTAAGGGGGTCCTAGCAGAGAACAGGGGCCCCCACCTAGAGAGGGCAGGCCAGAGACATGGCCAGAGCCAGATCCTGAGTGAGGGAGGTGAGCTGGGGGTGGATGTGCCACCAGGGAGCATGCGCCCCTTCCAGCCCCATGAACGCCAGCACCACGTGGGGGGACGTGGCCATGCTTGCAGACCTGTGGCCTCTTGGAGGGACGCTGCGTGTCTGCATGACGAGGAATCCTCCCGATTTTCAATGCAACAAAGTCAGTGGAGGGGAGGGAGGCGGGGAGGGAGGAAAGAAGGAAGGAGGGAAGGAGGGAAGGAAAGGAGAGACCACTTTGACGTGCCTTGGAACAGCTCCGGTCCCCAACCTCTGGGGGAGAATACCCACACAGACTTGCTTCCTGGAAGGCAGAGGGCAGCTTCCGGAACCTTGGAAGCCCTTGGCCCTGCCCCTGCCTCCACCTCTGCCCACCTGGGCAAGGGTTCCAGCCTCGGGGGCCGAGCCCGAAGTCGACTGTCCGTGAAGTGGGGGCTGAGGACCTGTGTGGTGCGGCCCTGTTTACGGAGCTGGGGCACTTTGGGGGAAGCAGGAAGGAAGATGTTCTCATTACCCTACAAAACCTCTGCAACGTGGACAAAGCCCCATCTGCTCGGCGTCAGGCCTCAGGGTGTGCGCTCCGAGCGCTTGCCAGGCCATATGCTGATAGGGCTGGATTCCTGTACTGATTCCATAGGGCGTTTCCCCGGAGCCTGCTGAGCCCAGGGTCTGTGACGGATCCAAGACACCCTTCTTGAGCTTTCCTGGAAGATGTTTATTAGAGTTGGCCTGCCCTTTTCCCGATCTCCAGGAAAACATGTTTTCTCTGCTCCCCACCCCGTCCTCAATTGGAAGAAAACATCTGCCAACATTTCCCACCACGTCTCCTTCTTTATTGCTAACTTCGTTAGGGTCCCAGCTCGCCATGCAGCCCGGGCATCTCCCCAGCCCTTTGTGAGCACCCTGCTCCATGTTTCCCCTAAGACCCTGAAACACAAAACAAAACAAAACAAAACAAAAAATCCTCTAAGAGAATGCCAGGTTTCCCACAAGCTGGAGGGGCTGTTTCCCCCAGGGCTCTTTCCAGAGCCTTCTTGAAGAAGCTGGGGCTGTCCGGGGTGGTCCTGTGTCGAGACAGCCCACGACATGCTCTTTTCCTCAAAGCCACGGAGAGCAGCTTCTTTCAGGACTCGAGCATGGATGCTGGGCCCAAGCCACAGAGCCAGCCACACTTCAGAAAGAGCCAGGTGGGGTCCCCAAAAGGGTCATTGCAGCCAAACATGTCACAGCCTCAGTGGACAGGGTAGGCACCCCCCTTCCCACCACAGCAAGACCCCCTTCTAGAACCGGGCCCTGCCTCCCCCCGCCCCGCCCTGCCTCACCTGCCTTTCTGCAGCCGCCCCTCTGGGGTCCACGTGGGCCAATCAGACCAAGATGAAAACCAAACGCATGGCAGAAATACATTTGATTTCCATCCTGGCATTAAAGCTAATGCGGGAGACAAAACTTAGGCGGACGTGGGCCTGGCCTGGCGCTAGCCTGGGGAGGAAAGGAGAGGAGAGGACCAGGCAGGGCGGGAAGACGGGGCCCTGTGTGGGCTGGCCTCTGCTTCTCAGCATTCTGCCGTTTCCTCCCCAGGCCCGGGGGACAATCCTGGGATCGACTCCTGTCCTGCGGCATCGGCAGGCTGGCCTTGGGCAGGTTACTCATGTCACCTCTTGGATCCCCAATAACCCCATCTGTGAAAGCCGCCTCCCTGGGTGGTTGTGGCAGCCGTCTGGCCCGGGGGCGAAAGCAGGAACCGATGGCTGAGACCGCCTGACAGTGCCGGGCAGCCCTGCCCGAGGCAGGAGTTGCTGCTGTCCCTCTCAGGGTCGGGACACAGCAGACCCGGGGCTCTGCCTCACGAGGACAACGCCGACACCATGTCAGCAAGCGCAAGTCGGGGTGGGGGGCAGAGGGAGAGAAGCGTACCCAAAGCTTCCTTCTAAAACCCCAGGGTCCTCTGGGCACTGACTCACCCCTTGGCTTTCCGTGGCTCCCGAAGGCCTGCGGAACGAAGCCTGACCGCCTAGCTGTGGCTGGAAGGGTTGGTGAAATGCCGTTCTCTGGCCGGCCTTCAAGGACCCCCTCGCCCACCCAGAACCACAGCCACGGGAAGGCCCCGGGGACACCCACTCCCCTGGCCTCACTCAAAAGACCGCCCTCGCCACCCGCACTCTGCGGCTCTGGACCAAACCGATGCAGGCACCTCATGCGTGCCGTCCAGCCCCTTGACCTGGGGTGGGTCACACTTTGTGCACAAAGTCCCCAAGGCCCCAGTCCCCAGGCACAGGGAAAGCTCCCCTGGTGGAGACCGGCCTTACACTTGGGTCTGCTCCCTCCCTGGACGCAGCCTTGGCCTTCAGTTCTGGAATCCTCTCTGTCTGCTCCCTCTTGGGTACCTTGATCACAGCTTCTGCAAATGGGACCTTTCTACTGTCATCTTTTCCTCGTTTCCTCCCTGTCCCCCCTACATCCGCCCATGAGATTTCCCCTTTGCATATTAGTTCCCCAATTCCCCGCTGGTCTGGCCACACCTTGACCCTCATGGAAGCCACGGGTCAAGGTCAAACCATCTTGAGGAGCCTTGGTGGATGGCAGGGTCATATGGTGGGCGAGCACCTTCCAAAAAGCAAGACCAGCAGCAGCAAGAGCCCCAAGGAAAAACAGCCTATGAAACCACGAGAAGAGCTGGTTCTGCAGATGACTTCACGGTTGACCTTGGACTTGGCTCTGCCATTTCTCAACCCCTGAAACCATCTGTAGAGCATTTGATGGGAAAAAAACAGACAGCCTTTGAAACCTTCAGACGAGAGGCGCCATCTAAATCCTGTGTGACTTTTATTCTTAAATGTTTAATTGTACCTCCTTCTGGGACAATACGGTCAATTCCTGAAACACAACCATAGCAATAAATTTCCTGTAAGAATTTACTGCCAGATTAATAGTTTTGTAGTGCAACTATTATTGTTTAATAAGAAAAGAACCGTTTGAGGAGGCTCAGCTCACAATGTATGTACAGTCCAGGGTGAGCTCATACAGGCAGCCAGCCAGCCGGGCCTGTCAGCCAGCGCAACAGCGCGGGCCGGGGTGGTCCGGCCCTCTGGGTCTCACGGGGGAGGGGGCCGCGAGCGTGCTCTCTACCCCCAGCCCCAGCAGGGCGGCCCAGCGCAGAGCTCTGGACACGTGAGTCTCCGGACACAGGAAATGGAGAAACAGCTCCTCATGAGCATGGAGGGCCCTAGCCCCCGGCCCTCTGTGGGGGGCCCTCAGGCTCCCCACCAGATGAAGACATTCCCACGTTGCTCCCTAGAACTGGGAAAGGGTTTCCCGAGGCCGGACCGGGCCAGGCCGCGGGGTCCAGGCCTCTGGTCGGCAGACACTTTGCTCATCCGACGACTGACCGGTGCCCCTGCCTCTCTCTAACCTTCGTTCGTCTTAGACCTGACGACCACCATGCTCACAGGCTCCCTTAAAAATCCGCAGGCCCAGCAAACCGTGAAAACACACGGGAGGAACCTTTGTAGCTCGCTGCTAAGTGGAGGAAACCGCCTGACAAGGCCACGGACTGTCCAACTGCAGGTGCATGGTGTTCTGAAAAAGGCAAAACCACGGACAGGGTAAAAGGCCTGTGTTGCCTGGGGGTGCCCCCACCCCACAACCTACACCCCAGCCCTAAACATAATGCGTCACACAGAATTCCGAAGGCCACCTGTGTCCCATGGACGGTGAGCTCCGATCGTGACCAGGCCTGGTCACGTCTGGGGTCCTAGCCTTGACCTTCGTCTCCAGCCTCTGCACGTAGGTGCTGGGCCCCACGCTCAGCGTTGTTGGATAAAGGGGGGAAGTGCCTGTTTGTCACCTGCTGTCCTTAAAGTCTGTATTCTTCTAGACCTCTGGGGCAGCCAAGCCCTCGTCACCGCCACCCCCCCCGCCCCACCCCTGCCCCAAAGACTGTTTGTATGTTAGTGCCGGGGGCTTCAGAAACGGCGTTCAGCGTCTTAAAGATTCCACCATTCACCCCTCCGCGAACACGCTTCATTACTGGCACGCGCATCCTCCCCCCCACCGCCCCCTCTCCTGTGATTAATGCGAACCTCTGGCTGTGAAGTAACTACTTCTCGCTCTAATTAAGTTCTGGTCCCTTCGAAGCAGGGCTGGAGTGTTGAGCCCAAGAATTCCCCTGCGGCTTTCTAGGGGTCCGAGAGTCGGCGTTTCTTCCTAATTGTACCAGCGTTTCATATGCAGCCTTTAATAAAGAGAGATTGTCTTTAAAAAAACCATTCACCCTAAGAAACTGCAATTTTTTTCCTATGGCAGGAGAGAGTCGGGATAGTGCTGGGGGAGGTTTTGGGGAGCATGGGCACCCCGGAGCCTGCTGGATCCGCACGTGGTTTTATTTTGGTCGGAGTACGTGTGAGGGTAAAAGGGGCCCCCAAAGAGGTCCGTGTCGCAGCCCCCAGAACTTCATGGCACACGGGACTTCGCAGATGTGATCAAGGGAAGGACCTGGAGGCGGGGAGGTGGTGCTGGGTCATCCAGGTGGCCCACTGCCATCACCAGGGTCCTTAGAGGAGGGAGGCAGGAGGGTTAGAGTCAGGGAGAGATTGGAAGACGCCGGCTGCCGCCTTTGACCATGGAGGAAGGGCCAGGCGCCAAGCAATGCAGGTGGCCCCTTGAGGGTAGAAAAACCAGCAGACGATTCTCCCCTGAAACCTCGGGAAGGACCCAGCCCGCCAACACCTTGACTGGAGGGACCTCCGAGCCGGAACCGCACGATCGCGCATGCGTGTCGTTCGCAGCCACCGTGTTCGTGGTGCTTGTGCACAGTGGCCTCAGGAGAGGAGGAGTGTGTGCGCCTACGTGTGAATACCCACCAGCAGACACACCTCACATCCGCACACTTTGCTGCGCGTTGGGGCAGGCCTCGGCCTCGGCGCTGTGGACGTTTGGGGCCCGACGTCTCTCTGTTGTGAGGGGCCGTCGTGTGCCTCGCAGGGCGTTTAGCTGCATCCTGGGCCGCTGGCACCCCCCCCCCCCCGCCCAGAGGTGATGACCAGAATGTCTCCAGGCGTTGCCAAGTGCTCCCTAGAAGGCAGGACCAGCCTTGGAAGAGACCCACGGCCACAGGAGTGTTATGCTCGCAAATTGCACGCTCTTTAATGAATCCCGTGTAAGATGGAGTGCAAGCAAGCAGACCCGCATCCTGCCCTGAGCAGGCCGCTCTCCGCACTGAAGGCACCAACAAGCCCCTGCCTCTTGAGGGGCTTCGGGGGATCAGCTGGTGCTGTCTTAGAGGAGCCTCCCCAGACCCCCCGGGCTTCCCAGGGGTGCGTGGGGAAAGAGGGTGCTCGGCGGCGCTCGCTGGGGGCACGTCAGCCTCTAAAGGGACTGGGGTTGGGCTGAGGCCCCGCAGGGCTGGGAGCTGGTGGACGCCAGGCCCGGGTCCTCTCTGCCCTTCCCGACTGCTGAGTTAGACAGAGCCCTGCCTTGGGGCCGCTGAAACCTGAACATGAACCCAAGCCCCGGCCCAGGCCCTTCGGAGAGGTGCTGAGGAGCACAATGCGAGGGCCCAGGGCTTTGAACAGCCCCGGCTGTCACTTTGGAGGGACAGTTCTGGGTGGCTGACTAGTTGGAAAAACACTGGGTACGAAGGGACAGCTTTGGCAAACAGAAGTTTCTGTCTAGCGATTCCTCTTGCCCTCAACCTTGAACTGATTTTCCGGAGGCCTTCGTTCCCCAGTTACTCAGTTGCTGCTGAGTGACTTCGGAAGAGCTTCCAGAGGCCCCAGGGAGACGGAGGGTCGGAGTCCCTCCTACTTCTGCAAGGGTGGCGGGCTGGCTCAGAGGACACCCAAGGCCCTGGGCGCATTCCCACCCGACTGGGGTCAGCGGGGCCCCTGGGAATTCCAAGGGGAGCAGATGCCCAGAGGCTGGGAAGCAGGAGACAGCGAACAGCCGTGTTTGGGGGGACAGCCCTCAGCCCTGGCAAACAGGGACGGCAGTTTCCGGGTGCTCTGGTGCTTCCCAAGGCTCGGCTCCAGGTGGCACCAGCGCTCTTTGTCCCGAATGCCAGCCCTCGAGCCGGGGACAGAGTCGGCTCCAGCCTGGGTTCTGAGGGGCTGTTTTCCGGCGTGAGCCAAGTGCTGAGGAGAGGGGACTGTGGCCCCTGGTCTTTTCTGAACTCGGGGGTCCCATTCCCACCCCCCCATTGGTGGGGTGTGTGCCTCGCACACCTCCGAAAGTCAGTCAAATCCCCCCAGAAAACAGAACTGCCCGCATATCTGTTCCCAGGCACCTTGACCCAAAGCTCTAATGCAGAAATGAAATGTCCGCCCCTCTCCCCGGGGCCCGGGACACAGGGACCTCCGGGGAGGGGGGTGTAGGGTCATGCTGCCGTCACCAGCAGCTGGTGGTGCGGCGTTTACAGGGAGGCCCCTTCTCTGTCCTCCTTCCGGGCTGAGGTGCCCTGCTCAAGCTGCCAGCTGTCGGGAGGCTGTTTACAAGGTGCGGTCACTGTCCAGCTTAGTGGAATCACGGAAACTTAAACAGACCCTGCTCTGATAAACCCAGCACCCTTGCTGACCCAGCAGGAAATTCTGCAATCCATGCCTCGCCCTGTGCAGCAGCTGGGCTGTGGGGACCCACAGGCCTGGACAGGAAGGCTCCCCGAGTCCCTCCCTCATCCCTCCCCAGCTGTCCAGGCCGACACTGACCTCCGGGGACCCTGCCTCCAGCTGCCGCCAATTCTGCCTCTTCCAAGGGTCTGTGGAAAATGGCTCCATGCCTCCAACTCGGGAAAATGTGTTCCCGAGTAACTGTTATTGCAGATGCAGATAGTGTCACATCTGGAATGACCCTGCCTTGGGTGGTGGCTGCCTGGTCACCCCTGGGCCTGGTGAAGGGGACTCTGTGTTTCCTTGGTTCCATCACCCAGGCCCTGAGGAAGCCATTGAGCACCCCAGGGAGAGCAACGTCTCCCTGGGTGGGAACGAGCAAAGGGAGAGAAAACGGCCCACACTCAAAGCCCCTGTCAGGTGCTCCAAAACCTACCATCTGCCAAGGAGGAGCAACATCGCCCTGGGGACCTGGGTCAGGACACCGGCACCGTCACACATAACCGTGTGCCGGCAATGCATCTGGCCCACAGCCCTGCGGGCTGTTCCGGGAGAGGGTGGCAGCCTGCGGTCCCCAATGGGCAGTGTGCCGTGGCCGCTGACTTCGCAGGCCCCAGGTGGAGCCCCCATTAGTGATACGCATCTTCTCTTGAAAAGTCAAAAGACCTGGCGCCCTTGACCGTGTTCCCAAATGGTGGGAGGTGGGGAGTGCTGACGGCAGCTGGCGAGGTGCTGGCCCCCGGGGCCAGGACCCCACCGGAGGCCCTCGATCCAGGCAACCGTGAATGGGCACCCGATTTTTCCACAAACAAGGAGAGATCAGCCGTGACAAGGCACACACTTCGAGGCGTCAATTTCCCATCATACTTTCAAAGTGAGTCAATGAACCGGGGGTGATGAAGTGGCCACTGGGGAGGGCGGGGGGTCCCCCCCCAGATGAGTGGGCCCTGCACGCTTATCTCCGTTGGCCTGCTGCGGTCCCCGGGGCCCGAGCACGGGCTGTGTGTAAATAAACATCCATCAGCTTCTTCAGGGTTAGTTTATTTGCTGAGCCAACACAAATTCTCTTGGCAATTTTTTCTAGATCATACTTGACCGAGACTCTCACGGCCTCTCAAACAATGGCCTATTAAATCTACACTCAAAGCCTGTCTTTTGCATTCTCTGTGTCTCTTTCTCATTCTTTTCCCCTGCAATAACCTCTTTTAAAGGATTTTCAAACGGATGCCAAGTTGCTGGGTTTTAAATATATATATATATTAAATCTCAATGGTGCAAAGTAATTTTATGGGGGAAAAACGAGAGGCTTAACATGTCATAAGGAAGCTTGCCGTGTGGGGTTTACAACCCAAAGTCCTTTTCTTCATCCTGGATTCATTTTGTGATCACCAGTCAGATGTCTTCTTTCTTAATTCATTACGGAGGTGATTTGCTTGTTTTTCACAAATGGAAAAGATGTTGAGCCCACTTACCACTTGCTCCCAAGCCTGTGGGTCCTCTCAGTGGTATATCTGATTTTAAAAGGTCCTGCCTGGGCCTTACAGGCTTCCTATGCTAACGAGGACCCAGACTTGTTTGCCTGGAAATCACTGCGTCTGCGGACCACCTGAGCGGGCTCTGCCTCGTGACAGGGAGAAGATAAGTCATCCACAAAACGTGTGGCCACTTGTGTGTGGGAATCAATTTCCCGGATCACCGTATTCAAAGATACATCTTAAAAAAAACAACAACAACAAAAAAAAACCCTCACCTAAGGATATGTTTGTTGATCTTAGAGAGGAAGGGAATGAGAAACAGAGCAAGCGAGAGCAATATTGATGTGAGAGAGAAACATCCATCCGGCACACACCACAACTGGGCACTGACCTTGCAACCTAGGCAGGTGCCCTGGCTGGGAATTGAACCCTCACCTGGCCAGGGCAAAGATGCATTATTTTTAAAGCATGTCATGGTGCATTAAAAATATTACAGCTCCAGGAACAAACGTGCGTCAAGAGATAGATGGTGGGTTGTCGAATGTGCTTCTTGGGTAAATGTAGCCCCAGGTTCCCTCTTTGAATGGGGGTTTCTTCTGTCTTGTCGCTTCTTCCTCCCCCCACAAAAGGGTAACTAAAGATCACTAAGATATTGAGACCTAGAAGCCTTCATCCCCGGAAAGGGGAGCACCCCACTGGCCCCTGGGGGCCGGGAGACAAAATGAAAGAACAGGGTCCTCTTCCAGCTCCTGATTTCCTAGCCTGCAGCCCTAACTCGTTCTCTTACTGTTTCTTGTTGACAATGAAAAATCGTGACCTTTCTGGTTCTGTTCTTATTGACAGCAGAAGGATGGATCTGCCTACCGGAAAGTAAGACTGAGCCACTCGGGGAAGGTGCGGCTGGAGAGATCTTTTCCCATCAAGAAGCCTTGGAGCCATCTCCTGCCCCCGTTTATCACTCTCGCATTCATGCAGCAAGCAGTCTGAGCGCCATCGTGTCCCTGCATCCAACCCACGTGTGTCCTCGCCCGGGGAGCTATCCCAGGATCCCTGAAAAAAAAAAAATCGATGAATCGAGGTGGTTTTCTGAGCATCCATATTGAAGATCCAAACTGGTCCTCCCAAACTGTGTCTGATGGAGCTCCCAGTCTTATTCTGGGAGGTATGACAGGCACCCCGTTGTGTCTGAGGATAGGAATGTTCTTTCTATCAGGAACCCCACGTGGCAAAAGGAAGCAAATGATCACCGTGCACGGGGGTGGGTGGGGTGGGGTTCGACACACTGCACAACCGCTCCCTTCCAAATTAAGGGCCACGTGAGGCAGACTCTACGCAGCTCATTCAGTGCATAGAGAAACACCTGAGCGCCGTGGTCAACGAGAGACAGCGTGGGCTGGGAAGGGGAAAGCGAGATGCAGGGCCGGGGGAACGGAGGACGAGGGACCACAGAGGAAAGGAGGAGAGTCAGGTGGGCCGCTTCAAAGCATTCTGAGAACTTGGACGTGGGCGGCCGTGGGGGAAGCCGGTGCCTCTGTGAGGACGCAAGCCATGTCTTGCTTCTCTTCATAACCTCAGGATGTGGCACAGCACCTAGTACACAGTAGGCACTCAATAATTACTCGAACAATTGGATAAGAGGCAGAAAGAATCTGACTTTCATAAAAAATCCCCTCTGATTTAGGGCTGCACAAATATAACTACTCCTTAACGGTGAAGGAGTTGAAATTAGATTCCGCCCTTTGAAAGCAGCCGCGAGGCTGATGTGGCCCCTGGTGGAAATGGCTGTGACACCCCCGGCTTAAATCATCTCAACTCAAGTCTCCGCTCCCCTCTGTCTTATTCTTAACTTCTTACTTTCTTTTCCTACTTCCTTCTTTCCTTCTTATCTTGAAAAAAAATTCTAAACTTTTTTTTTTTCAGTTCTTAGATTGTAGCAACCAGGGGGCGCCATAGCTCCAGGGAAAACTTGCATCCTGGCAGGAGGCCGGGAGAGCCCAGCAAAGGCCAGTGTGTGGTTGCAACTCTTCACCCACATATTTCCTCGTTTCCAAGGAAACCAGATGAGGGGGTACCACTGGCCTGAAGCCCTCCCTCTGGCTCTCCGTTGACAGAGGAGCTTGGATCAGAAGGAAGGCACGGCCCACTCACGCAGCAGTGAGGATGAAGGTCCCTCTGGGTTACCCCGAACACCTTCAGATAGGGTAGCACACTGGCCCCTGGCGGGAGGACCCTCTCTCACCAGCCCCATGTCCTTATCTGAGAAGCAGGACATTTGGAATTCGCACTCAGACCACTCTTCATGGGCCTGGAGCTTGGCTGAGGTCACATGAATTTGGCATCTCTGCTTCCTAGGCGAGTCTCCTCTCTCTTCCGTGAGGAGTTCTTGCTTTAAGGGCCAGCCCCTGCATCTCACTGGATGGCCTTCCAAACTCCAGGTGTGAATTTCTGAAAGATCCTCAGACACCTTGGAAGACCTTCCTGCCTCCAAAGGCTATCTCATTTCTTGAGATCCTGATGGATTCATGGTGGAAAGCTAAAATGAGTGCATCTTATTCTAACTAAAGTGTAAAGGATTAATATAATGCCATTTCCACCGGCTGAATGTTGCGGATGAGGGTCTGCAACCAAGGCACTTGCATTGGGGGAGGATTCGTGAGAAAGAGGTGATGTTCCCCCCAGTTCTCCTTTTATGCAATGCAATCAAATCTCCTCTTAGAGAGTTCTAGCAAAAAAGCACTTCTCATTTGCAAATTATTACGGAACTGACTGGAACTTCTAAAAATAAACACGGCAGGATTTGGCAAATTGAGAAATTCCCCTCCTTGAAAGTAATTCTCAAGTGAGACCAAGTGAGAACAACGGCTGGCCCGTCCAGGAAAGGCTGGAGGTGGCTGAAGTCTCCCAGCTATAATTCTTTCCCGTGACCTCCGAAAAGCGGCGGCTTGGGAGTTGTGCGTTTGTATCGATGACTGCTAAAGAACACACTTTAGGCCATTGTTTTAAATACCATGAGACAAGCTGTTCGAATATTTTGTTTCAAAGCTGAAGCCAACAGCTCATTCTGTGGACCCAGCCCCTCTCCCTCTGACACTTCACAAGGAAGCTGAAGATCTTTAAGTCAACGCGTAGGAATGTTGAGAAAACAACAGCACCACCCACAAAGAAACGGTTTCTCAGGGTTCAGCCCAGCCCTTGGAGGAGAGGCGGGAGGGGATCTGAAGGAAATCCCAAGGCGAGGGGTCTTCAGGAGGAGCCGGAGGGCGGGAGGCAGAGGCACTGACTGGCAAACCTTCGGCCATCTGGTTGACTCTATATGGCCAGATTGAATTTTGCATTCACTCATCACACAACAAATATATATTAAGTGCCAACAACATGCCACATACTAGTCTAGGCACTGGGGACATAGCCGTGGACAGAGCGGAGCCCTTGGGAACGCCGTGGTGGGCCAGACCTCACAGGAGCTGTGGGGACGGCCAAGGGAAGAGACTGGCTCCGTCTCTGTCTCCACAGGAGCTCCTTAGTTAGCAGGAGAGCAAGACACAGAGCAGCAGTGATAACGTTCAACCGCGTTAACCAGACGCCCGACTCCAGGTACCTGCGGAGAAGACAGAGACACCGGGCAGGTGAGGAGTGGACAACCTGCCCCCGGAGAAGAGGTGGCATTCCAGCCCGACCGTACCGCCTCGCTTTGTGCTCCGGGCTATTTGAAAAGTGGGACAACATTACTTGGTGACAAATCCCAACCCCGGTACAACCACACTTCCCATCTCCAACATCTGCAACTATTACTTCTCACCCAGGCTGCAGCAAATGTGGCCTGACCGATCTCCTGGGGTGGGCGTCACTCCCCAACCCTCAGCTCCCATCCCGTGTTCTCGCTCCCTGCCTGAAATCCACTGGCTCCTCCCAAACTTAGACGAAAACCCCAACAACTCACCTGTGTTCACATCTGGCAAAAGTGGGCCTTGTCTGCTTCTGGGGCCTGAGTTCCTCATATGCACCCCAGGACCTTTGCACATGCTATTCTCACCCCCTTGACCACTCTTAGAGCGATTCCATATACTGCCAGTGCTGTCTGATTATTCAGGGAAACCCTCCCTGACCCTTGTGGTTTAAGGAGCCCCTTCTGATTCCTCTCCTTCTTATTTTGCTAAATTTCTAGGCTTTATCTTCTTCAATTACCCGTTCACTTAATTCATTTACGCGTTTCTTGCTCTCTCCCCAAGACTGGGGGCATCTTGCATGTTCACCCATATTCTCGGCAGCTAGCACAGTTCCCCAAACACAGTAGATCCTCAAGAAACATCAATGAGAGAAATGATGGTCGTCTTAACCCACCTCAGCTGGCAGGTTTGAGGGACAAGTGGGATAAGACTCCGGGGTGGGGTTGTGTGTGTGGGGGTGGGGGGTGGGCATGGGGGTTGAGGACGATGGGGGCTTCCCCCCTCTCCCAAATGTGACTGAGAAGCCCCAGCGGGGCCCGCCCAGGGTGGGTCCATCAGCGACCCGAAAAGGATCCCGCTAGGATGACAAATCTCTCGGTCTGTCTGCATGGCTGAGCTAATCCTTGTGGCGAGGAGACAAGAGGGTCATTAGGACAGATTCCTCTGGAGTTAGAGCTCCTTCCCGGGACACACAAATCACTTGACTGCCCACCTCCCCAGGAGCCTCCGCGCTTGACAGGCAGAGGCATCCAACCCTCAGCCAGCCTCGGAGGGGCTGGCAACCCGAGGCCCCATCTCCTCCGTCCAGGAGCCCTCTCTGCTAAGTAATGACCCCACCACGTTACTGAGGACTTGGCACAGGGCATCTGGTCGGCAGGTGGGGAAAAACAGGCTCGGAGAGGCAGCGCCCAGCGCCCCCTACTCAGCAAGGGAGCCCAAGTCTATGACCTTGTCCTGTTTTCCCTGTAGTCAAACGCTTGGATCAGACTTCTGGAATATTGACGGGCGGGGGGGGGGGGGGGCGATGTTGCGAAGTGGGGGGCATGCATTAAATACTTGAGCAGCGAGCAACACTTTTAAGTCCAAACATCCAGGAGGGGCGATTGGAGATAAGTTCCTCTTCCTGGGGGTTCCCAAGTCAGGCCCCTTGGACTCCTAAAAGGAAAGACTGGTGGAAGCTTCTAGAAACGGTTTCCTTACAGTCGTGCGACTGAGCATCTGCGAGGAGGAAAGGGTCAGAGAACGTTGCGCAGAGACCCCAGCGCCGCCCCTCACGTGAGGGCGCGGATCCCAGAAGACCCGCTAGGAACCAGCGGCCGCGGACGGGCGGGGGTCGCGGAGGGGAGGGTCGCGGGGCCGCCGAGCCGGTTGGCTGCAGTTCCGTCTGCGGCCGCGTGGCTGCGCTGTTGTTCAACGAGTGAGGCCGCTGAGCGGGGGCGGCTGCGCCGAGAGCGGCGAGGTCCGCAGACCTCAAGGCGCCGGGCGGGGGCGGCCGACAGCTTCTTTCCCTCCCCCTCCTTCCGGCCGCACGCCCCCCCCACTCGGGTCTCGGGGCAAGGTCCTGGTCGTTGGCATGGCCCCGCGAGAGTATCGGGCTTCCCGTCCCCCAAACAGCGCCCAGATGAGATGGGGTCCCAGGAGGCGACCCTCTAGGAAAGGGGGCTGGAGGAGGGAGCCCCGCCCGGGTGACTCGGCCTTGATGGGGTCTTGACCTGAGCGCCCGGAGCATCCTGCTTGCAGCCTGGTGTCCTCCTGGAGGGGAGGAAGGTCCCTGGCCCTCTGCTGCCGGCCGGGGGCGCGGGGCCCTGGCACGCGGACGTCTCCCTGGGACACCCAGTGCCTTGGGGGTGCCCAGGAGGACCGAGCAGCTACCTGCAGAGCCGCCCTGCCCCAGTACTGCGCGAGGGCGAGAGACCCTGCAGAGGCCTTGGGGCCCAGGGGCACCAGAAGAAAATGTCCCTCCTTCTCATTTTCTCATTGCCAAGGTCACCGTGTGGTCTGCGGGGGTGCTGGGTGAACCTCAGAGACTTTGGGCCAGGACAGGGAGTGACAAAGCACACTTTTCAGCCCGCAGTGTGTGTGTGTGTGTGTGTGTGTGTGTGTGTGTGTGTGTCAGAGAGAGAGAAAGCAGACACAGAAAGATCCAGAAAGATGACCCGTCAGAGAGAGACAGAGAGAGAACAGGTGCAGTCTCTTCACTGCAAAGAGGAGGGAGGGAGGGAGCTGACCAGACTCGGATGTGGCTGCAGGGAGGGTGGGGTGGGGCGGGGGGACTCGCGCAGCCCCCTGTAAGGGTTAAAGCAGGGAGGGGGGATTTCTGTGGAGGTCGGTGGGAGCAATAAACGCACACTTTTCCACCAGAGGGTGGGAGAGAGATCGATTTTCTTCTTCCCAGCAAAGGAAGGCACCCGCGCGCGTGCACGTGTCTTCCCTGAGAACAGGACAGAGCCCAGGCGGGGGTCTGCTGCTCACACCCCAGGGGGCGTCCTGTGTTCTTCCAACGGGGTGTGTGTTCCCGGCTGCACCAGAGGGGATCTTTCCAGGAGGGAATAAAGGGGGACAGAGGGCAGGAGAGACAGAGGGAGAACATTTTCTGCCCCCCCATGTACACACACACACACAATTTTCTGCAAACAGTAATAGCATCTGTTTCTCAGAAAAGTCACTTTTCTGAGATGGCGTTTCTAAGGTGGCACACACTTAATGAGACAGTGGGGGACAGTTGTGCCCAGCAGCGGAGCCACATGGAGAGCTGTGTGCTTCTGTGGGTGTGTGAGAGAGAAAGACAGACAGACAAAGAGACAGATAGAAAGAGAGACACAGAAAATGATAGAAACGAGATGTTTTTCCAAATGGAAAACATCTCATGTGTTTTTCTGCTTGTAGAGGGATGGGTAACACAGAGATACAGTCTCTGCTTATAACCACACATGTGAACACACTGTTTTCTTCTTTTCCCATGTGTTGTTTTTTGGGGGGTTTTGTTTGTTTGTTTGTTTTGTCTTGTGTGAGCTTTCTGGGCAAGAGGGGAGTTATTTTACCAGGGGATGAAAAGCTTTAGAGGGAGACTTTTTCCGAGAGGGAGAAAGAACATTTTCTGCCTGGAGATACACATTTCTGTGACCTGAGAATTGCAAAGTGTTGGTGAGGCGTACTTAGTGAGGAAATGAACCCTTCTGCCTGAGTGTGTGTGCGTGTGTGGCTGACACACACAATGATTTGCTGCCTGAAAAATGACGTGCTTTTTTTTGCCTGCAGGAAGAGACAGTCTAATAAACTGAGCATGTTTTCCTGTACATGTGTGCGCGCACACACACACACACACACTTTTGTGAGCAGGGAAGGAGGGTCTGTGGCGTATTCTGGTGTGATCTTTCTGAGTGAGGGTGCATTTCTCCTAATGATTTTTTAAAAGTGACTTTTCTGAGTAGAAATAGGAAAAAATTTTTCTCCTGGAGACAAGCACACATCATTTTCTGCAAGCCGAGAAACAGGGTTCACTTTTCAGGCAGCACAAACAGCAGAGCCGTGTGTGTGTGTGTGTGTGTGTGTGTGTGTGCGCGTGTGCGTGTGTGTTGGGAGTGTGTTTCCCCTCTGGAAAAAGAACATGTATATTTTTCTGCTTGCAGGGAGTTGGCTCAACACAGAGAGACTTTTTTCTGCTAATGATCAAACACACACACGCATCTCCTCTTGCTGACTCAGTGCGCGTGTGTTCCCATTAGTGGGGTGGAGGAGTGTCATTTCTGCCCCGGGGACAGAGGGCTTTAGAGATGGACTTTTTTGAGAAACAAAGAAAAAACATGCTACCTGGAAACACAGACTTTTTTCATGATCTGACAGTCATGAAGGGCTGGTTTTTCAAGTGATGCATCATATTAGTGAGCAAAGGAGAGGTGGTCCTGCTAAAGTGTGTGTGTGAGACACACACTGAGACACAGGGAGAGACAGAGACACAGAGACACAGAGACATACAGACACACAGGGAGAGACAGAGACACACAGAGACACAGAGACACACAGAGACACAGGGAGACACAGAGACACACAGAGACACGGAGAGACAGAGACACAGAGACACACAGAGACACAGGGAGAGACAGAGACACACAGACACAGAGACACAGGGAGACACAGAGACACACAGAGACACAGGGAGAGACAGAGACACACAGAGACACAGAGACCAAGAGGAAGTAGTTCTGCCTGAGAAAAGATGCATATTTTTTTGGTTTGCAGAAAGGCAGACCCAAACCAGTACTTTTATCACGCACACACGCACACACACACACTTTCTGTAGTGGCAGAGGGGTGGGGCTGTTCCCTTTGAACACCCTTCCCCGGGGAGGGGTCCTTTCTCTCCCGGGGCTAAGTGCTTTTCGGAGGAAGAATTGTTTTCTGTCTGGAGGCAGGTTTCCATGAGCTGAGAATTAGAAGGAAAAAGAGTTGATTTTCTGGATGTGCACACTTCATAGGCAGAGGCCGCATTCCGGCCGAGTGTGTGCACACGCATGTGCATGTGAGTGTGTAGAAAGGTCGATGGGGGGGTCCATGTGCTTGCCTGATGCCTGTGCGTGTGCGTGGGGGGGCACATGTCCGCCTGCTGCCAGAGAGCTTTGGCCGTTTCTCAGCAAGCAAGCGTGTATTCTCACGCACACACTTGTGATTTCTGGAGGACCGAGAATGACAGTTTGTCGGTGCACATGCGTGGATGTGCGAGCTCAGCGGGGGCCCTCTCTGCCTAGAAAAACGTGCACATGTTTCCGTCCGCAGGAAACAGACACGGGGACGTGCCTCTTCCGTTCGTACTCGTGTGTGTGTTCACGCACACACACACACGGTCACAGGCACAGAATGAGTCTGCTTCTCTGTGAAGAGAAGACAGTGAAGGCAGCTCCAGGATGGGTGTTTGTGAGTGAGAGGCAGCATTTTCTGCTCCTGAACAGGCACAAAATTTTCCATGAGCTGAGAAATAATGTTTCGGTGTGTGTGTGTGTGTGTGTGTGAGAGAGAGAGAGAGAGAGAGAGAGAGAGAGAGAGAGAGGTCTGTTTACAAGCAAAGAGCAAGATAGCATACAGAAAGACATTTCTGCTTGTCCCCCCCAAAAAAAAACACACAGAGACAGACCCTTCTTGCTGTGTGACCGAGTGTGGGAGTGTGTGTGTTTTGGGGGGGGGCACATTTCTGACTTGTGACCATCTTGCAGAAGGAGCCCTTTCTGAGAGACAGAGTCAGCCTTGTGCCTGAAACATTGACAATTGCCTGTGAACCCCGAAACAGAGGAAAGGAGTGGGGGCCTGGCAGGCTGTGCACTCCGGGGCGGGCGGGGGACACCTCTTCTGTCCCTAGTGCCACGCACACACGTGTGTATGTTGGAAAGAAGGGTTGTTTCCTGCCTGCAAGGGCATCCTGTCTTGCTGCGCCTGCCGGGAGACGGACCAGCACCTGACGTGTGGGTTGGTTGCACACGCATGCCCGCACACTTGCGGTGTTCTCAGATGTGCTGGTGGTGGTTAGGTGGAAGGATTGTTTCTACTGGGCCCATCAGGGGGGCTCATCTAAGGGAGGGGGAAAGATTTCTGCTCCGAGACCCTCCCAGGGACTGAGAGCCCTGCAGAGGGCTTTTCTCGGAGGCAGGACCTGCTCTCTCTGCAGACACACAGGTCATGGCTCTCTGCAGGCCCTGCCTGAGTGTGTTTGTGTGTGCGTGTGCGTGTGCGTGCACGGGGCAGATTTCCCTGCCTACGGAAAGACTGACTCTGACTCTCTCTCTCTCTCTCTCTCTCTCACACACACACACACACAAGGTCCCCAGTGAGGAACGGCAACCCCAGTGCAGGAGGGGGTTCTGGCAGGGGGTCTTTGCTCCCGGAAGACAAAGCGCCGGTGGGGGAGGGTAGGGGGGCGCTTTCTGAGGGACAGGAAGACATCTGCCTGGAGACCCCCACCCAGACAATTGTCTGCACGTTGGAACACAAAACGAGTGTTGGGTTTCCAGGTGCCGCCTCCAGAGGGAGAGATGCTGGCGTTGTTTCTGAGGGATGCTGCCTGGGAAGGGGAGGCTGTGCGGGGTGTGTGTGTGTGTGTGTGTGTGTGTGTGAGTGTGAGTGTGAGTGTGCCAGAGACAACACTCTCTCTGCATTTCCGCTTTCGGAGAGCGAGACCAGGACAGCTCTTGCATACACATGTGCACCCACTTCCTCCCCGGTCAGAGTGACACAGCATTTCTGCATGGCATGTTCTCTGGGTGTCCAGTCATCTTGGGGCAGAAACCTTTATTGAGAGACCCCTCTGGGACAGGGGACACTGCCGATTCTGCCCCAACGCACAGGTGGGGAGGGGCTCAGCCTCCAGAGGCAGGCATTTTGCACCCGAGGGGCCGCGTTTCCTTTGGGAATAAAGACGGCACCTTTTTATCTCACTGCAGGGAGACACAGATCCATGGAGCGCCACACACGCACTGTATGCCCACACACCTGTGCACACACACTGCTCTTCTTGTCCACAGACTCGTGTGCATGTTTTCCTCCGTGGCACGCACTTTCTCGCGGGGGACAGCACTTCTGCCCAGAGAGAATGAGCTTTAGGGCGGCTGTGTGAGACAGACTAAGTGTTCACACGCGCGTACACGTTTTTCTGTGCACTTGTGCAGAGAGACTGTTGTTTTTTTTCCCCCTCCAATACTTCCCTAAGTGAGGGAAGTAATTTCTGTCTAGGTTTAAATCCAAGACAGAGAACTTTCTTTCGGCCTGATTGTGTGTGCGTCTCCGGGGGTGGGTGTGTGTGTGTGTGGGGGGGTGTTCTTCCTGGAAAATATTCTGCAGACATTTTCAGCTTCAGGAAAAAAGACCAACAGGCGGAGTCGGCTTCTCAGCGCTCGGCTCCCCCGGGGGCTTCGTTAAGGAGAGGGCTGTGTTATTGTCTAGACGTAGAGATCTTCACGTACAAACTTCGGAGAGCCAGAGGGAGCCTTTTCAACAGGACCTGTGTGCTGTTCCTTGTCCCGAAAGTGGATCAAGATTATTTTGCATTTCAGGTGGTAGCTACTCGGCGAGGGAAATGGAGGCCGTCCTGGGCCGAGCTGGTCCCTGATCGAGAGGCATTTTCCTACCCACTCGGGGGAGCAGGTGTCCAAGGGACGGTGGCCTTTGAATCCCGTGGAAGGCCCACTGCTCTCTCTGCGCCGCTGCAGAGTTAGGTCTCAGAACCCGCCCAGGTGCATCAGCTGGGTGGATACCCGTATGTCCAGTGGAGACAGAGAGAAACAGACAGACTTAAGATCTTGAGGAAGCTTGGCGCAGGTGCGAGGCAGGACCCGCTGACCAGGCCAGGGCAGCCCGCCGCCGGGTGGCCCTCCCGGCACAGCGCGGGCCCCCAGGGGTCTTTCTAAGCTTCCCTTTCGTGGTCAGAAATAGGCCCAGGTGCCCGTCTGCTGCGCCCCTCCCCCTGGCTCTCCATCCCACAGCTCTCCTGTAAACTGTCCTCTCACTGGCCCCATCTCCTTTCGGTGGTCACTTCCCTACGAGCACAGGGTGTGGGCACGTGTGAGATCCAGGGCCTGTCACCACTTCCCAGTCGAGAGGATTCAAAAGCATGAAGCCTGAAGGGGCCCCAGTCAAACAGGTGCCACCAGTCACTCTAAGTGACTCGCTCTGGGAGGGTGGGGACAAAGGGCACGACCCCAATGATCGGAAGGCACTGCTCTGGTCCAGAATATTGCAACATCCTTGAAACACGCACTTGAGGGGACGAGGGAGGGTGGGCCGTGGGCCCCTCCTCCTGCTGCTCGGGGGAACGGCAGGGTAGGGCCTGTTCCTGGCTCCTCCTACCAGACCTGGCCTTGGATTCCTGGGATTTGGGGATTCTGGAGGCGGAGGGTGTGGGGCTCTCTGGTTTTCACTCCAGCCTTGGCTGATTGATGGGACACGGTCTGTGAACCTGGGGCTCCCCTGGGGGGCAGCGCTGAGTACCCACCTGCTTCCCTGAAGATGGGAGGAAGCAGGGTGGCCTGTTGGGTTGTGGTGAGGTTGACATGGCGCTGCTCCAGGGACCTAACACAGACAGGCAGAACCTTTGGCCCAGTGACTGGCGCATAGTAAGTGCTCAACAAACAAAAGCTCTTTTCATCGGCATTGTCAGGGTGCGTTGCTGAGATACTGGCTGTCCCCCCAGTGGTCAGCACTGTTCCCTTTGTTCTTGAGGACAGAACACTGATTTTGTGCTACAAAAGGCCCATGGCCGCAGAGAGTGCTGACTCATCCAAGCCCTTGTGATCTTATCCCCCTTAGTCTCGATCGGCGCAGGGAAGGGCCTGTGAGCTACTCTCAGACAATGAAATGGGGAAGAAAACCTACTGAGGGGCTTCTGGGAGAAATCATCCCCCAGAACAAAGAGAGATCCACAGGGAAATGGCTCTTTGGCTTGTCCCCCCCTTCTTGCCTGTTTGGGACGTCACCGTGTAAGGGCGTGATGCTCGGAGCTCTGACAGCTGTGCCGTGACCATGAGGAGGGCACCGCGGACAGACGGGAAGAGCGTGGGTTTCCATCACGTTGCTAAGGTAGCTCTCTTCTCTAGACCTCTGGTTACGTAGGATCAGTCCTTCAGCCGTGAGGGGTTTGACGAACACATTTTCGTGGTGCGTGAAAGTCACTACCCAGGAGTATTAGAGATGGATGGAGGTTTTGAAACAAGCAAGCAGTTGGCAGTGGCGAGCCCAGCCTTGTCAAATTTCTTAGTCACCTTCTGGGGGAGCAAGCTGTCACTTTGTTCTGACTCTCTGTTTTCAGAAGATAAGGGCTTGAAAAAGCTGTAAATCAACCCAATTTTCCTCAAATGAACCCTGTGCTGAGGAAGCTGGCTCCAAGGGCCCTTGAGTCTGTGAAGATCCTGCGTGGCTTCGGGGTCTATAAAGGTAGCTGGCGTGCAGGGACCCCCGCCTGCAGCTCCTGGGGTCTACTCACTGAACCCTCTTCCTGGGTGATGGACGTGAAGACCCCCACAAGCCCCCAGCGAGGAGGAATGAAAGACTAACTCTTCAAGTTCACGTTCAATCAGTCTCATTCCTAAACCCGAGTCTCGACATGGGCTCTGGGGAGAGCCTTCAAAACCTGCAAGGTTTTCTTCCAGTGCCATTGGGGGTGGAATTGAGGTGTGGTCAGGGGCCACGTGGGGACACAGATAAGGTGGGGGATGAGGTCACGAAAAGGGTGAATCTAAGGAGAGGAGCGGGAAGATGGGAGTCTGGGGAGCAGGGGAATAGCCCAGGTGCCACAGGGCCTACATCCGCGCGGGGAGCCCCCTCAGCTGCCACGTCTCGGCTCCGGCAGCGGTGCCGTCCCTGGGTGAGCGCACCTGTCAGCTGGAAGCGCTCCGCCCCATTTCATCCTCTGAACAACCCCAGAGGGATGGAAGCGTGCAAAGGAGCAGCCCTGGGCCCCAGCTGGTCCACGGATGTGTTTTCTGGGACTTGCGGGGCCTTTTTTCACTGGGTCCTGCAGGCTACGAACCCTGGTGCCTGGTTGTGTCTCTCAGGCCTCTGTTCCCCATCACCCACGGGGCCCCTGTGGTAGGAAACTGGGGTCACGTACCTGGAGATACTCACAGATGAGAAAGAGGAGCCTCAGAGAGTCGGAAGACCCTCCCAAGGCCACTGCATTCACAGGAGCAGAATCTCAACCTGAACATAGCTGTTTGTCTGTAAACTTGGGCTGAGGGTTGCCAGATCAAAGGGAGGGAGGGAGGGAGGGAGGGAGGGGGAGGGAAAAGGAAGGAAAAACGAAGCAGGACATTCAGTTAAATTAGGGTTTCAGGTAATTTTTTAGTGTAAGTATATCCCATGAAATATTTGAGACATGCTTATACTACCAAAAAAAAATTGCTGTTTTTTTTGCAATTCTAACTTAACTGCGTGTCTTGCATTTTATCTGGCAACCCTAGCCATACTTCACCCTCCACTCCCCCGGAGAATGGTGAGGATGAGAGTCCTCATCAGGTTTACTTGTTTGAATTACAGCCTCAAGTTTCTTTAAAATCCCTTCCATTTCTCCTCACCTCCCCCCTCCACCCTTTTTTTTTTCTGTTCTCCTGATTGTGTTCTTCTCCACACAGATCTCTTTGAAGTGGTGTGGTCTGCCTGGAATCCCACCTCTTACCGTGAGATAGAGGGGTGACAGTTGGGAGGGTGGATGGATGGATGGATGGATGGGTGGGTGGGTGGAAGGATGGATGGATGGAAGGATGGATGGATGGATGGATGGGTGGAAGGATGGATGGATAGAAGGATGGATGGATGGATGGATGGCTAGGTGGTTGATGGATGAATGAATAGATAAATGGATGGATGGATGGATTGATGATTGAATGGATGGATGGATAAGTGGATGGTTGAGTGGATGGATGGATAGATGGATGATTGAATGGGTGGATAAATAAATAAATGGTGGCTTGGGAGGAAGACGATGCATTTTAAGTTGGCCCAGCAGGTCATGAGGCCAATTAACAGTGACTCTCATCAAGGCTGGTGAGAGTTAGAGGCAGAAAGAACCTGGCTCTTCTGGGCTGTCCGCAAGCTGGGGGCCACGTAACTCTCTCCCCATATGCCTGTGTCGGGACGCACTGATAGGTCTAACGGATTGGAATTCCCTCCCTGATGTAACCAAGTCCAAAGACGCCGATTGTTGTCTTGCTGAGGGTTTGACGCAACCTCCAGCCTGGAATTAGTTCTCCAGGGAGCCCTGACTTACAGACTCTCTGAATTTGCCCCTCGAAGGCTCCATGGGGGGCAGAGCAGGTGGCTGCTGGCAAGGCTTCAAGGAGCATCAGCAATACAGAGACACATTAATGGACTTTACTGGTTTGTCGAGAACTCAAAATCACAGTCACTTACATGATTTCATTTTAATTGTTGCAATAAATAAATTTTTGTTAATTAGGATGCATAAACTTATATATCACTTATTAACAAAAATAATATGCAGCAAAAATTGATGTGTTTTGCCCTTGGGGACACTCTGTTGTCTGTGAAAACTCCGAAGAATAAGCAACCGCCTAAACACCAGAAGGAGACATCCAGAGACACAGCTGGGTGGCACATTGAGACCCACCGTGTGTTTGGCACCGTGCCTGTGTGACAGAGCCACAAATAAAGGGAGCAGAGAACCAATGCTAGATAGCGACACTCTTTTGGGGTCATTATCAAGATCTTTAGAGTGGGGTTGGAGTCTTCTTATAATTTATCAACTGTGTGTCTTTGAGTAAGTTACTTGACTTGGCTGTGCCTGTCTCCTCTGCAAAAGTAGTCCTAAGAGGACCCATCCCCAAAGGTTCTGTCAGGTTTGCATGAGAAGGACCATAGGGCATGCATGCTCCTTGAGGAGAGATGGCATCCACTTCTCCATCTTCTAGTGACAATCTCCTGAAGTTTCTGAGGACTAATGCCCCTCTCTTGGCCCATAGGGTCTGAGTGGGGCTGACACTCCAGATCTTTGGGAAAAATGTCATGCAAGTCAGCCCTGGCTCAGTCAACATACTCCTGACCACAGCGATTGGTTGAGGGATAGGCATGTGACCTGGATTGTCCAATCAGAGCTTGTTCTGAGACTTTTGCTGTAGTGACGAGGAAGAAGACATTCTTGTCCACTGTGAGCCTGGGACAGTGGGAACCATGAGGGGCAGAGTGTTGGTACCAGAGCCAAGCATGCGTCCTGTGATGACACGGGAGCACCTGGATCCAGCCATGCCTGAAGCTAGGAACCACTTGGCTCCCTCTCCTATTTAACCTGAGGGTTCTAGGAGGAATGAGAGGTGGCCTGTGCTGCTCCTGACGTCCTTGAGCCCTGAAGTCACAGCTGCACTGCAAGGAGGCAGGCTCTGATGACTTCTGTGTCCCACAGCTGTACCTGCTACATTGGGCACCCTCTCCGGGCCAGCCAGAGACAGGGCAGGGGGCACCTCGGTGAGGGCTGTCGGTCCCAGTGGCCCTCAGCGCAGATCCTAACCTGGCTCCCGCCATGGAGCTGGCCTCCCTCCCACATCTGCTTGTGCCGAAGGGCCACAGGGGCAGCTTTTCAGAAAACCAGAAAGCAACGTGCAATGTATTTCCCTCCTCACTGAGGTCCCTTTCATCCTGCCAGCCACAGATCAGAAGCGATGGTCTTTCCTGGGCTCCTGGTTTTGGACCCAACTTGCAAAACCTGGGTGGTGGATGGCTGCCTCGCATGCAGCGCCCCCCCTGGGGAGAACAGCAGCATGCTCTTCTTGATACTAGCGTATGTCCTTTCTGCGTGAGGTGTGGCCTTCCCGTGACCGCCACGGGGGCACACCCAACCTAAATGCATCCTTCATCCCATACACCTGCCGAGAGGCGATTTCTTCACAGCCCTTATTCCCTCTGATGAGGCTCCTTTGGGATTAAAGGCACCTGCCACCTCTGATATCAGCGCTTCTCGCGAGAGAAAGCGAAGAACAGGGCCTGATGATTTCATTTCGTGGCGTTAATAACTTTGGGGAAATGTCTCTTCTCGTTGGCCTCCCTACCCACCTGTCTGTCCATTGCCACAACCGAGACCCCTCAGGGCCACCACATCGAGGGCGGAAGGCTGCGCAGCATCCGCCCCAAGGACGGGGAGGGGGATGTCACCGATGGATATTCTAAGGAGAGAAGGAAATGTCCGTGTCTCCTGGTTTGCACAAGTGGGGCCCCTTGCACCCCAAACTAGGCCGTGCCTGTCTGGTGACCCAACGTCTCCCCAGAGTGTGTCCCTCGTCCCCTCTCAAGATGGGAAACTCCCTTTGGAGAAACTCGAGGGCACTGAGGGCCCTCCTGACATCTCCCCGGAGACGGAGTACAGAGGCGGGAGGCTGCTGAGGGCTGGTGCTGGGCTGCTCTTCAAACACGGTTCCCCAGAGGCTGTGGAGCCCCCCACCTCCGGTCCCTCGGCCTCCTGCATAGTCCCCGAGATGACGCGCTGGCCTGTCTGTGCCTCCCCTGCTGGTCCATGAACACCCCTCAAAATGGGAGGACAACCTGGAGGGGGAGAGAGACCAACAAAACTCTCCTCGCCACCAAGAAGCCAGAAAGGATGACTTGGCAGGTCGAGGAAGTGGACATTCCTGACGGGGGCCCCTTCCTCCCTCCGCAGATCTGGCTCCGGTTGCAACATCCCTGTTCCGGAGGAGGAATTGGTAGGATTCGCATGTTCCTTTCCCACCACAGTGGGTGCCTGGGGACAGCCTGGTCACGGCTTTCTTCGCAGACGGGGAGTCAGGCGAAGGAAGAGATGGAGGGTCAGTGTGGCACCAAGGCGGGGCCTGGTGCTGCTCTCTGACCCCGGTCCCGCCGCACCTGGGCCGAGGGAAGGAGAGACACTGCGGCACAGGGCGGGGCAAACGTGGTGCCCCCTCTAACCTGGGGCCTCTGCCATCCCCACCCGGTGCCTCGGTTTCCCCCATGGGGCTGGAAGGGCTGTGCTGCGTTCAAGTTTGCTAAAGTGTGGTGTTGCAGTGACAAATCACACAAGGGGAGGTTTTATTTTCTGTCCAGTCCTTTGTCATCTTTCTCATCACATCAGGAAAACCCCATCTGACCTGTCAGCGGCCCCTGACCGCTCACCAGTGGCCCTTCTGCGTGAAGCAGGCCTTTGGCTCAGCCTCATCCTCAGGCACGGTTTCCAGCCAAATTTAATCGTGTTTTGTTCCACTGCCTCCCTCTCTGTGGTTCTCGTCTCCTGCCTATGGCAAGAAACAGTGATTTGCCACCTCCGACCCTTGGTAAAGAAATCTGTTGTGACATTTTCCCAAAAAGGTGAATTGATTTAGAATCGAACGTCACAAAATCCTATCAGTGAGACTCCTAAGGGGGGAGCTCAGGAGCGTGGAGCTGCTTGCCGCCGAGGAAGCTGGTGTGTCCCCAGACACGGGACCTGGCTCAGCTCCCTTCCTCCCGAGTCTGGAGTCCATGGGGCTCTGGAAAGTGCTTCCATGCTTGGGACAGAAAGCCTGTTACCTTCCGATGGCCCGGCCCTTGTTGGGGGACCCACGGGCTGGAGAAACAGCCATTGTGTGGGTCAGATCCAGCCTGGCCCCCTGCGCCTTCCAGGACCGGAAGCTGCCGACCTCTGCAGCGGGCTTCCTGTCCCACCGGCCAGGGCCCCCACGTGTGAACCGTGCTTCCCGAAGGGAGCAGTTCCCAGAAAACCCTCGCTCACCAAACCTGACCTCCCCGAGCCAGGTTCTCCCATACTGAAGGCGAGCAACTCGGCCGCACGTGCCGCAATTAATTGGGTTCCCGAAGCGCCGGTCAATAAACCAGGGGAAGATGCTTTCCCAGAACGGCACGCTGCTCGCCCCCAGGGAGCAGAGGGCAGCTGCGGGCTTCCGCGTCCGCGCAGGAAGCCCGGCGCTGTGCCACCAGCCCCAGACGCTGCTGGAGGCTCCAGCTTGGCCGCCTGCACATGAATATTTTTTTTTTCTCTCTTCGCAAGAACAAATTATTTACCACAGGAAAGGTTGCAAACCTAATGCTGTAATTATGGGCTGCGTCAGCCCTCGCAGGCACCTGCCGAGGAGAGGCGGGGCGCGTCATTCGACGTGATAATTGACGCTTTATTGAGCTTGGCCATCAGCAGGCTTGTCTTCTCAGGAAGGTGCCTGCCTACTGATGGAGCGAGGGGCGGAGGAGGGACGAGGAGGAGGCGACCTTGGCCCCCTGAGCTTCCTTCGCTCTGATGTGCTTTACAAGGGACAGAGGGGAGACCCGGAGCAGAGGTGGGAGGGAGGCACCCCCGGGGTGTTTGCTGTCGGGTCTCTGTCCTGCTCGCGGCTCTGTCTCCGGGCTCCTAGGCCTCCATGGTCACCCTATAGGGAGCCCTTCCTCCCAGCCCTGCTGGACGCCTGTCCCAGAAATGTCTTTCTAGTACAGGGCAGACAGCAAATGCAAAGGGCCAGCAACAAACGTAGCCATGTCCAGCTTCCATATACCCAGCCCCGATAAGGAGGGGCCCGCGGGCCGGAGCCCTGAGTGGTGTCCGCAGTTAATGAGGACGGGGCATTTCCCAGGGCCATGTGGACGCCGCCCTCTGCCCAGGTCACTGAGCATGCCCCTCCACTCAGCTCGGCCCCAAGGCTGCCTGGGGGCGGATATGACTCCCCATTTCACTTCAGGGGAGCCTGGGGCGCAGGCATGGGGGCCTGGCCGGAGAGCCCCTGTGGAGGGGTGACCCAACCTGGAATCTAACCCCAGGCCTGACATCATTCCACCT
The DNA here is from genome assembly GCA_004027475.1 of Anoura caudifer. Lineage (NCBI taxonomy): Eukaryota > Metazoa > Chordata > Mammalia > Chiroptera > Phyllostomidae > Anoura > Anoura caudifer. The sequence continues at coordinate 79,221 of PVKU01007490.1, forward strand.
GCTTGGAGTCCCCTCCTGCTTCCTGGGTTCCCCCCATTTATCCAGTGATGACGTGTGTCATGGTGGTGCTGGGGGCGCCGGGGAGCAGGGAAGGCAGAAGGCTGGCCAGAAGGGCTGAGTCACGGAGGAGGGGCTGGTCAGGTCTCCTCCGCTGAGCCCGGGGACCCTGCTCCGGGCAGGCCCTCCAGGCTGGGGCAGGGGCTCCGGAAGCCGCATGCACGGGCCTGAGTTCGAGACCGGGGAGCGGAGTCGGTGACCTGCGGCCTGAGGCTAGGGCAATGCCTGCTGCAGGGCGGCCTGTGAGACAGGCAGCACCTTCAGGTCCTGCTGCCATCAGCTGCAGGCACTCCCTGGGCATTTCCTTGGTGGCACTTGTGACGACCTGTCCTTGTATGTCTGGCGGTGGTGGCATCTGTTTCATCTGTCCCCACAATCGATGCCACGCTTCCTGAGGGCAGGGACCCAACCTGCCTTTTTCACTGCTGATTCCTCAAGAACACTTGTGGGGCTCAGGATGGAAAAAGAGGAGGGATCAGGACGGGGAGCTCACACGCAGCCTTGGGACACTAGAGGCCCTTTCGTCGGGGTTGTGTAGGCTTTTGGGGGCTGCTGAACGGTGCTCCCCTGCATGGAAAAGAAGGTCAGATTGGACAACTGGAGTTTCCACCCAAATAATGCTAATATTCTGGAATTCTGCAAAATGCAAGGTCAGCTGCCCACATTAGTGATGGGTGTTATCCGCGGGACCCTGGTCACTCGGAAAAGGTTAGACGATGCCACGTGGGTGGTCACCTGAGGCAGGACCCCTTGCAGAGCATCTGCAAGGACGTCCACCTGGAGGGGCTCCAAGGAAAGACATTTAGGGGCGCACCCTGCTTCCTGTACCCTTTTGCTGCTAAGCTCAGCTCCCCGGAACACTCTAAAAACACCGGGTGTGGGGTACTTATTGCAGAGTTTCCGGGTGGTTCTGCTGAGTTTTGACATTCTTTAACCAGGCTCACTTGAACTATTGATTAAAATCAGCAGTCTCCCCGGCAGTTCATTTTTTTTCAATAATGCTAATTTTAGTAATTCATTAAGTTAGGCCTGACAGCGTGTCTGCTTCTAACATGTGTAATGAGCCAAATCATGAAATTAGATAATGCCCGCCCCATGGGGGGAACAGGTAATTGGCCAGGCATCGACAATCCCCTTGGCACAGGGCTAGGGGAACGTGCAACCCGCCACGTGCACGGACCTGCAAGCCCTCATCCTGTCCTACGCTCTCTCGCCTCGGAGCCAGAAGGAAACTTTCCCCGTGAGGACAAGTGACTCATCTTGTTTTCGAAGTTCTTTGTATCGGAAAGACATTGGCCCCAGACCGTCATCACTCACGGCCGGGTTTAATATCCTGAGGCGTCAGGATGTTCCCCTCAGTATCTAAATTAAATTCTTTCTTCGGGAGCTCAGATCCATTTCCTTCTGAATAGATAGCAAACTGGCAGCCACAACTGTCTGGGCGATAACGAGAGTCATAGATTTTTTTTTTTTTTTTTTTGGATTATCTGATCCAAACTCCTCTTGTTGAAGGAAGCGGCGCTGGCAGGTGTTAACGGAAGGCCACACAGAGAGATGCTGCGCTCGGCGCTGCTCTAGGCATCCAAGCGCCCTGCAGCCTCTGCTGGCCCATGGCCACCCCCGCCCCCCCGCCACGGGCCCACCCACGGAGATCTGAGGAGCGGGCTCAGGTGATGCCAAGGGCGTATCTTTGAAAGAACCTGAACAGCTAAGTCCCAGGGAAGGAAATTACTGTTGGCTTGCCCGCCACTAGTAATTGCAATGCAAACGAGACACCTATCAGATTGGAAAGTTCTCAGTGTTGAGCGACACCCTGTAACCTCTTACCGCAGGGACACATCTGACACCCTTGAAGGCCGCATCTTCTTAGGAGCTATTGGCCCTGTCCGTTCCGATTAAAAACAGACACAACCTTTGATGTGGCAGCTCCCCACGTAGGAACTTGTACAGCAGACCTTCTCGCACATCGGCCAAAGTTACCGGAGAACGCCGAAACGAACTGGGCTCAGTCAGGGGCTCGCCCGGACGGAGCTGGGCGCCACCCCAAGGCCCAGCTGGGTCTGCGCACCCAGGTGCGCCACTGTCTCCCAAATAGCCTGCTCGTGGAGAGAAAGGCCAGGTACAGGAAAGGGCGTGTTAGATGCAGCTATTTGCATAGAAAGTAAAAAGTAAAAAAAGTATGCGGCTATTTGCATAAATAGGCGTGGCACACCCCTGAAGGAACGTCTGAGACATTGTTACCTATTGTTGCTTCTGCAGAGGGGGGCTGCAGAACCAGGCAGGGGCAGAGACTGGTTTTCCTGTGGTTTGGGGAGCCTTCGAGTTGTGCCCCCATCCGTGTGTTTCTCTGTCGAGTGTTTGCGCCCCTATGATAGAACTCACAGAACAGAACACGCCAGGCGTGGCCTTTAACACCAGACAGGCCTGACGTGAGGCCCAGACTCGATTTCCTCATCTGCAGAATGGGCAGGACCCTGGTGTCCTCGGGCCCCCGAGACTGGCGCAGCCCCTGGGGAAGCCGCCAGAGCTGACTTCCTTGGCCTGCACCGGAGGCTCCCAGACAGCCGAGCTGTCCGACAGGATCTTGTTTTGAAAGGCCGAGCGGAATGGGCAGCTGTGGGTGGGCATTGCTGCACCTTCCGGGGCCCGTGGTGCAGGATCCCATCTGCTCCCCGGAGCCTCCCGTGGGGTCAGAGCGGCCTCCAGGCTCCCCCAGGGACCGCCTGTCCACGCTTGGAGCTTTTCGATGTGTCCCAACATTCTTCCCTTCCCCGTCACGGCTGGCCGAGACAGGCATGGCCAACCCCGCACCCTCCCTCACGCCTCACTTATTAAACTCAGACAAGGTCCAACTCCTCCGTCTTGTTATTCTTCCCTCTCAGCTTCCCTCAGACCCACTCAGCGGTTCAGAGTCTTCTAAATCTCTGCTTCAGCGTCCCCAAGACACGGGCAGGGGACTGGGGGATTGTAGGGCTGGGGGAATCCTAAGGGCCATCAAGTGGAGAGACAGAAATCGCCAGGCCCTCGGGGAGCAGAGGCAGAGCCAGGCCCCAACACCCCAGCACTGGTTGCACCTGAGCCACACATAGCTTCTCTGACTTCTTAGGGACCGAGGGCCGTGGGTGCAGCTGGCCCTGCCTGAGGGCACACCTGCCCTCAGGTGCCTTCTGCTGCGTCCACTGAGAAATCCTGCTCCAACACGCCCTTCACCCCAACTCGCAGAGACCACTGATTGTTGTTGCTTTCTGTGCTTTGTCACAGTGTCCTGGGGGAAGCCACCGAGACTACAGACTCCCCTTTCTCTCCCACACACTAACCCACAATGGGATACCCTTCCACTTGCACCAGAAGGAAGATTTAAAAGCCCATCAAAACCAAGGGTCGGCAAGGACAAAAGCAAAGGGAATCCTCAGAAGCCGTTGGCGGGTGCATGGAAATCGGCCTGACCACTTTGTAAGTCCGGACGGTTCCTGATGATGCTTCCCATCCGGGCACCACACGGCCCAGCCATTTCACTCCTGGAAATGTACCCCCAAAGGAGGAAAATGTACGTGTGAGAGGGTTCAGAGCAGCTTCGTTCGTAACAACCCCAGACTGGAAACAGCCCAAATGTCCGTCAACGGTAGAACGGTAACCAGGTAGGGCCGCATCGACACATGAAAACATGCAAGACAAGAACAACCAATTGCTGACACAAACCCCAATATGGAACCCTCAAAAACACCACACTGAGTGCAAGGACCAGACACCCCATGGACATCTGTGCCACCCCGCTCACCTCGAGTTCAAGAACAGAGAAATGAACGGGGCCCTAGAAATCAGGATGCTCGTTGGGCCGCCAGGGTCGGGGTTGGTGATGACCTGGGAGGAGAGAAGGGGACTCTCTGGGAAGAAGGACAGATCCTAGTTCTTTGCTGGGGCGATGGTTACGGGGGCGTAAAACCGGGGCACTTCACTGAATGTGAACGTACCCTGAGCGAACTGAATAAGTGAGGAAAATGTCCACATCTCCCAGGGCCAGATGTGTCGCTGGTTCCTTTGTCCCCATCTCTTCATAATTAAAAATTTTTTTAAAAGATTTTATTTATTTTAGAGACAGGGAAAGGGAGGGTGAAAGACAGGGAGAAAAAAATCAATGTGTGGTTGCTTCTCATGTAACCCCCACCAGGGACCTAGCCCACAACCCAAGCATGTGCCCTGACTGGGAATCGAACCAACGACCCTTCGGTTCGCACCGCAGCACTCAATCCACCGAGCTACACCAGCCAGGGCCCTGTCTCTGAACTACAAATTACACTACTTCTGTTGGTGGGGTCCCTTTGTACCCCCAATGCATGTACCTGAAAGGTACACCCCAAAAGCAGTTCAAGGCACAAAGGAAGCTGGGACTAACTTGGAGCGATTTCGGTGGCATGCTGGACGTGTATGGAATCGTTCTGTAAACACGAACACTTCTGGGTACGTTATTGCCTAATAAGGAGAAAGTCACGCGGGCCATTTCTCAGCCTGGGAACGCCTGCTGGGGCCGCGCGTGAAGGCTAAGCAAGGTCTGAGTTATCAGCGCTGGAATTTTGTTTATGGGAGAAAGGAGCCCCCCAGGCCCGCCTGGGTGTCCGCTCCCAGGTGATGGATGAAATGGCATAATTGCTCGTGAAGCCGATCTTGACCTGGCCACACATTGCCACTTCTGCATGCGTATGCCCCCTGCCCCCTGGCTCCACCCCCCTTTCCTGACACGGGGTCGTGAGCACCCTTCTGTAGGAGAGAAGGAAGGGGCAGAAATCAGCAACATTCACATGGCACGTGCAGTGTGGCAGGGCCGGGGGACCTTCAGCCCCTCACCCCCTCACTCGTGGCCCCCTGGCTATGCAAACACCCCACCCACGTCCCCCGACGTCTCTGCTCGTGTGTCTGCCCAAAGCCCCGTCGCCTCCCGACATTCCACGCAGGCCTAACCTGGGCGATCTCTGGGACCGTTTACCATTTAAGTTGAGTCTCCTGACTCCTGGGGGATGTTCAGCCCCTTGGACATCCCACCGTCCCTTTGAATTCTTCACCGCTAGGATCTGAGGGCTGAGCCAATCTGGGGGAGGGAGCTGGGGAGGAAGGATGCTCGATAGTATGGATTGATGGGTTGATTGGCACGCACCCCATTGGCAATCTGTTTCATGAGCCTCCTGGGGCAAACACTCTTCCTGATTAGATCCTCGCTCCGTCAATTAAGGACGCGGTGTGTGAGCCTGCTGTGTCAGCGAAAGAGCAGACTCTAAATAATGTTTAGCGTCTTCTCGGGAAGCACGCTAGCTGAGCCTAGATCCCGGGCTGGAGAGGTGCAGCTGGGAAATGTCAGGCTCCCCGGGCAAGGCACACACACCAGGGGCGGGGGGCCCTGCGTAAATCAACTAGAAGGAAGGCCATTAGCTTTGCGCGGCGGGGGGGGGGGGGGGGGGGGGGGGGGGGGGGGGGGGGGGGGGAGGCAGTGCCCTGGAGGGGGTGAGAACAGAGGCTTTCGCTCAACTACAAGGTCACTTTGCCTTCATCAATCTATCGACTGTTTTCATGCCCAGAATTAAACAATAAAATGTGTTCCCCGAGTAAAAACGCAGCACTAAAATATCTTTCTCTGTCGAGCACGGCTCCCCAGCTGTCAACCGGAGACCTGCTGGAGGGTGAGGCAGATGGCTCCGGGATTGTGTCTCTTGTCCCGACGCCTCGGAACAAAGTTCCAGCAGGGACCCACAGTCCCGACATGCTGGGTGGGCAGCCTTCCCCACGGAGGGCTGCAGGAGGACCTCGGCTGGGAGCTGTGCCGAACTTGGATGAGGGATATGCACCAAGGAGGCGCACCCACCTGCCCGGGCAGTGGTGAGCCCATGCTGGGCCCCGCCTGCAGGGTGGGCTTCGTGGGCGGCCTGTGCTCGGGCCCCACGGCCTCCCATCTGCTGCCTGGTCCACCGCTTTTCTCTCCTTGGCTTCAGCGCACTCTTCCCACCGCCTCAGCCCTGCGGGGGTTTGCTTTGTTATTTTTCTTTCTTAGGGCTTGAAAGAATCCCTATATGTGTCTATATGTACATGCTTGGGGACCCTTGGGTTGCCGAGTCTTTTGAATGGGAAAGACACCTGCCACGTTGAGTCCCAGCCCAGCTCTGCTTTAGACCCGGCTTCATCCTTCGCTCCAGCCCAAGTTCGGTCTTAGACCAAAGCCCAGGTGCACCCTCGCCCCGCCCTGCCTCACCTTAAGGTGTCCATCTGAGTGGACTTGTCCCTTGCCATCACGCCGGGATGAAGCAGTCAAACCCTGCCTCCCAAGAGGGCTGACAGGAGAGTTCTTCAAGCAGCCGACCTCATTAAGCGATCGAACGAGTAAATTGGATTCCCGATATTATAGATGAAAAATTACGCCCGCTCCTTTGGGAAACGCCGATCTTAAATACAAACGTCACCACACGGGGAAGGGCGGTGGGAGAAGAGGCTCTGAGAGGCTGCGCAGAGAGGGGCCCCCCCGAGGAGATTGGGGGCGTGACTCAGCGGTCCTCTCCGTCGCCCCCCAGACGCTGGGAGAAGACTCCGGAAAGCCCTTGACATCCAAATTTCTGACGCCCAAATGGAAAAGCTAATGGAACCAATGAAGGAGAAACTGGAACCACAAATAACCCGAGCCTCCTGGGCCCCTCGGGTGGAGCGGGGCTCTGCGGGTGCCTCTCCTGGGGTGGGCAGATGGCGCTGTGGCGTGTGGAGCCCCTCACTGGCGTGTCATGAGTCTCGGGTCCTGGTTGGCCGTGCCCCTGGGGCTCAGCGCTGGCCTCTCCTCTCCCAAACTCACCGGGGGCCACAGCAGGGGCTGCCTCTTGCCCGGAGAGGAGCCTGCTAAGCTCCTTGGGGTCCACATGATTTCTTCAGGAAGTTCGATTTGAGTTCCTTCCCCTCCCCCACGGGACGTGTCTTAGCTCTATTCCGAAGGCACATGTCAGACAACGCGGTCCCAGCCGTGCCGTCTGTCCCTGGGGGTTCACGATGCTGGACCCTGGCAGCTGCAGGTGTTCCCAGGAGCCTCCCTGCCTGACCTGGCCATCCTGGGGTGGGTTTATGGGTGGCTGGCAGCAGGGGGCGATTAGGGGCTCAGGTCAGGGAAGCAGAGGCCAACCCAGCACGTAGCAGTCCTGTAGGGTGAGGGGGTGTCGGGCCCATGGCAGGAGCAGCCCCGCTCTGGCTCTCGAGGACAGCCCAGCACTCGACAGATGTGTGATGAATGAATGTCCTTCTTATCGTCCATACAGCTAGCAGGACTGGGCACACTTTCCGTTCACCACGCTGAACCCTGTCTCTTCTGGAAGCTGTGGGCTTAGAGGGTCCGCTGCTCACGTTTGCACTTAGAGAGTTTCTGGCTGCCCTCCCTGACCTTGCTGGACAGGAGCACCCACCCTGCAAAGCTGGACATTTGCTGGGTGGGTGCTCCTGTGCAGCTGA